>JAGVVM010016378.1:0-11880 GCA_019149425.1 Psidium friedrichsthalianum | reverse complement strand
CCCATTTTGAACAAAACAATAATTTTAGAGTTTTCGGCTTTTAATAGTACTTTTTAATTAAAAAAATACACGAAAAATAGAAAAAAATATAGCATTCATGACGGAAAATACAAAAGAAAAAGTCGATGATTTTCTTTTAATTCCCTCTCTACCCAGGGCTTTTAGATTTGAAAATTCAATTCGATCTTCAAAAGCCCTTCTTTGCATATCAGAACGAACCAAAAAATCATTTATTGAGAAATTTGGGACCGTGCGAACAAGTCCTGCCGAAATTATCGATTTTTTTTTTTGTGTATTTTCCGGTCAGAGCTCTGAGAGGCGTCACGGAGGGGAATCAGATAATGCTTTTCTCGGAAAGCAACAGGACTGGCTATTTGGCAACATGTCTCGAGGCTAACGCACGAAACGGAGGTTGGCAAAAAAAAATAAGTAATAAGGGAAGTGCCTAAGTTTGCACAATTGGGGAGACGAGATTTGGCCGACCTCGTTCTTGCGTCTGCTACAAGGTCACCATGCGGTGGCAAAGAAGAAAAAAGTAAGAAAGCCAGGGAAACTTGACCGATGGAAAAAGAAGAGGGTTGCACGCAAAAGGGCAAAAAAAAAAAAAAAAAACAGGCTGGATACTCATCTTGGACCGAGGCACTCTTTTTTCGGGGCAAAGAGAGACATCGTGGACGAAAAAAAGAGAGAGAGAGAGAGAGCTCCAGCAGGGGGAAGCGGCCAGACCGGCGAAACAAAGAGAGCTCTTGAGGAAAGCCAAGGAGAAAAAGAAGAGAGTCTTCAGGGAGTTCCAAAGCAGGCAAAGCGAAACCGCACAAGGCCAGGACAAAAAAGGAGTCCAGAGAGCGAGAGACGTGGGCTTTTTGTGAATCTGGAGAGAGAGAGACCAAAAGTTTGATTCTTGGACAGCACACACAGAGAAGAGAGGGGGGGGGGGGGGGGGGGGGGGAGGGAGGCGCTGCTTTGAGCTTCAAAAAAAAAAAAAAAGAGAGAGAGAGAGAGTTATTGCGAGAGATTCGGGAGGAGAGCAAGGACAAGGGAGCTCAGGAGCTTCAACAAACAAAAAAAAAAAAGAGTGTAGAAGCTCGAGGGAAAAAGCTCTGAGTTTGAGAGCATGGTCCGGTCCAGGCCAAAAGAAAGAAAACACAGGGGACGAAGAGGACAGAGCTGGGAGAGTCGCGCTCCGCCAGCCGGTCACCTCCTCGGCCCCGTTTCGAAACTAGTCGGCCACCACCATCGCCGGACGACCGCCTAGGCCAGCGCAATCCGCTTCTGACCGGGTAAGCCCGAACCCTCGATCGCCCTGTTTTTGCTTGGAATGGACGTACTAAGTTTCGCTGTCGTCGGCTCGCGAATAATTGGGTTTATTGGCTTGGGGACTGTTGTTTTCTAGCATGTTGGTCGTTACGCCCCCTGATAAAATGCTTTAAACGAGCTTCCTTCAACCCTTTTGCTGTTGACCCTCATTTGTGTGCGTGTGCCGTTCGAACCGATGTTTGCGAGTCAAACTGGCAGTCGCTGGTAGCGGATCGACGTTAGTGAACAGCAGCTGTGATGTCTTGGTCCAGCGGCTGTGGCAGCCGAGCGAAGCCAGCGCTTTGTTTACGGTGCCCGAGCGCGACTTGGAGGAGTCGGGTTGCGTCGGATTAGATGAGGATGGCGGCAGGTGTGGGCCAACAAGCGTGGCGAGGGCCAGAGATGGGAACTTTCGTAAGGTGTCTCGAGAGTTCTCGGGAGGCTCCCAAATGTGGGAAGTCCCGAAGAGCGGTTGATCTTGGAAAGAAAATGGGCTTTTTTTTTAAAGGGGTTAAAAAAATATTTATTAAATTAGGTCCGCCACACGGTAATGTTATTGAGGAATGTTACTGTGCATGGCCTCGTGCGGCAATTTGTGCCGCACGGGGCTCGGACGGCACTTAAACTGCCGGCTGTGCGGCTATATATATATATATATAATTTGTGTTTTTAATTTTTTTATATTTATATTAATTTATAAATCTAATTTTTTTATTTTTTTAATTATTTTATATTAATAATATTTGTAAATATAATTATTTTAATTTTATAACATTTATGCTTTTATTATTTTATATTTATAATATTTTGTGTTTGTTTTTTTAATATTTTATTATAAATTTATAAAATTTTATATCTTATAATTTTATTATGAATATTTTATTAATTATTTACACATTAAATAAATTAATTACATATATTTTAATAAAAATTTTAATTAATTATTGATAATATGTTATAAAAATAAGCTAAAAATATATTGAAAATGTTATCAATATAAATATTCTAATATAAAAATGAAATTTTTAAAAATTTATATTTATAAATTCATATAAATATAAATTTTATAAATAAAAATAATTAAAGTACAAATTTTATAAATATAAAAAATTTAAAAGAATTATTAAAAATTTAGATAAATATAAATGTTTATAAATAAAAATAATTAATATTGTAAATATAAACAAATTAAAAACATAAATTTATAAATAAAAAATGAAATTAAAAAAAAAAGGCTAAGGATGGGCTACTATCGCATGGGCCCATGCGGTAGTTAGGCTGCCACACAGGCCTGGGGCAATAGGTTAAGTGCCACCCGCGCATAGGACGGGCATAAAGACTGTCACGCGGGCCCTAATTTGTAAATAACTTTTTTTAACCTCTTTTCATAAAAAAAAAGTCAAAGAAAATAGTATAATAAGGAAAGAAGAAACAAAAATAAAAAAAATAAAAAATGTGGGTAATAAAAGGGCTGGTTTAAGTGTGCACGTGGGGTCGCCTTTTTATGAGTGGCTAGGTTTAGAATTTAGGAATGAGCCTATTAGAAAGAAAATTGAACAAAGGAAATAAAATTTGGGCCGAGCAAAGTGGGCTTTTGTGTCTTAGACTGATTCGGGGCTTAAGGCCCAAGTGGGGGCCTATGGCGCAGCCGGGTCTACTGGCCCCTTCAAAAAATTAGTAATTAAAAAAAATCAGAAAATGATATTTTTTTTAAAAATCCTAAAAAATGGAAAAAATCCTAAAAAATTCTAACAAAATTGGAAAGGATTATAAAAATTTCCAAAAATTCGCAAAAGCCTAAAAAATTAAGAAAATGAGTCATTTTAACTGATTAATCCTATTTTTGACGGCTTTTCCCTTTCAATCTCTTTAAAATGACGATTTTGCCCCCTTATGGGTAAATTGTTCGGGAAATTTCGAAAAATTTGCAAATATTGTAGAAAATAGGAAATGGTCAAACTTGACTAGCCAATCAGATTTGTGATTTTGGCTCACGTTTCTTTCTGGAATGACGATTTTGCCTCTTGTATGCGAATTGTCTCAAAATTTTTTTAAAAATTTTCAAAAATATATAAAATGGGAAATGTTCAAGCTTGATGGCCAAACCCATATTTTGTGATTTTTGACCCTTGATTCTTCTAAAAAATGATTTTTACCCCATTATGGGCAAATTTTCTTGAAAAAATTTCAAAATTTCAAAAATTACAAAAAATGAAAAATGGTCAAACTTGATTGGCCAAACCATATTTTGTGATTTTGACTCTCGTTTCTTCCTGAAATGATGATTTTACCCTCAAAGGGCAAATCGTTCTAAAAATCTAGAAAAATTTTAGAAAATTTCAAAAACTAGGAAGGGGCACATTAACTGGCTAACCTTATTTTCGATGATTGGCTCTCAAAATCTCTTCAAAATTGACAATTTTTTCCTTTGGGCAAATTGTGCCATGAAATGACAATTTTGCCGTGATGGGCAAATCGCTTTCAAGTTATCTCAAACTCTTTCCAAACTTCAATACAGTCCTTCTATAAGCTTTTAGGACTTTATTAGGGATGCCATGTACTGATCTGATGCGTTTTATCAACATATTTTGGATCCTTAGTTTGCACATCTATCTTAGTAATTGTGATGATATATTAGTTATTTCTATCTGCATGAACTCTTAGATTTTAGGATGTCCTTACTCAATTCATCTGCATGAAAATCTTAGTCAGAAAATTATTTAACTTAGGTACTGAAAGGGCGTCAATGGCAATATTAGCGTAATTAAGTCCATGATCCCAAATCTCTAGTTTTGTTAGAGTCATATGGCTACTCCCACACCTAACCAAGCTTTTGATATATCTTTCCCAAAGACGGTGGCGACTCCGATAGAATGTACACCTATGCACTCGTCAACCAACCACATTAAGATTGAATCCGATAACCCGCCGTGATTTGGTATGTGCTTGGGAGGGCCTCAGTTAAGCCCACTCTAGAAGGTTTAGTAATTCATTAGCCCGATCGATTTCGATTTTTTGAAGATTGGGTCGTGACAATGAAGGCTTATAAACATTTTGAAAACAATTGGAAGGGAAGGATCGTGCATCCGCCATGACTCTTGCTCTCAGTGGATGCTGAAAGCATTATGGCACATTCTGCAGTTTTGTGCAACTGTGCCCTTAAAGAGCGATGCATGGAAGTCGAAGCCAAGTCCCAATTCAATGGCATTGATTCATTACCATGTCCGTAGCTTACTAATCTCTTACCCAATTCACTTATAAAATTTAGAAGTTGTTAACTTAGTTTTTATTTGACGTTGGTAAATTCAACACGATGTCCGTAAATTATTAATTTCTACAATGTCCATCTGTAAAATTTAAAGGAGTTGCAATTTGGTGCTAGAAAAATTTGTTACACTACGGGTAATTTACTAACCAGTAACTTAATCTGGAAAATGTACCTCATAAATTCTTCAAACATCTACCACAGTTGAAGAATGTTCAAGGAATTCATAGAAATTAAAGTAACTGCAATCAACGGTAAAAACGAATTGGTTGCTACGAAGAGCATTTTTTATTATATATAATGAAATACCCCAAAATCCAACACTTTCCTTGCAATCTAACGACTATCAACCAAGACCCGAAAAAAAGATCAACTATCACCAAGATTACCAACTTGGCAGTTCAAATTAACAATTCCTCAGCAACTGCTAACCCATTTTGCTTTCATTTGTGGACTATGATGGAATCGAGTCGTACATCCTTCCCATGCATGAACATCCGACAAAGAGAGCAGAAAATTTCTGTGAACTTATTAGCAGCTTTCTAGAACATCCCCCAATCAAACAGAAAGTTTCGGACACATCTTGCTGAAGAGCATCGCGTCATGAAACCAGTGTGGGGGTCAAGGAAAACACCAAGAAAGTACATAATCAAGAGACATCCAGACAGGACATAGGAGAAAACCCCGATGGTTCTGGTCAATACTGCATACGTACCACAACCAAAGGCTAACACCATCCCGAGTACCGCAATGCAAATGCAATGTCCGGCAACGAGGGTGTATCTCGCCTGATGGTTGTCTAACCTGAAACAAGTGAGGCAGTGCAAGACTAATGCCAGGATCGAGAAACCGAATGCTGCACTGTTAGCTATCACAAAGGCCTGGAAAGTTGCCCTGCTAGCAAGAACCACCAATCCTCGGTTCGGTCCATCGTTGTTGTAACCTCCGGGCATCGTGAAAGCTGCGGCGAAAGTCACTGTGGCTATGAGCGCTGCCGCTAGTAGTTGAAGCTCGATAATGTTTTTCGTTGACATTGTCGTGAGAGCTGGTTGACCCCCCACAAATGGTTGCTCTAACCTCTTCTTTCTTTCGATAACCCATACTTGATAAAATGGCATTCCAACAGATCTTCCCAACACATGTTTAGCTTTTGCAGCTCTGTAGCCGACCTAAGAAATGTACAGAATGTATCAATTAATGAATGTTCTTTCTCGGCAAAATACTTCAAGACCCTCACTTTACGCTTTCAAAATCCATCTATAACAAACATAACTCCCGGCGAGTCCTAAAACATTATGGGGTAGGGTGTAGGTTCTCTCTTGAGCCTCAAGAACTGTTTGAATGCTAAAATTTAATTTTACCAATTGAGTTCTAAATATTTTTTATATGTTTTATCAATTTTTTTGGGAAATTGCTAACATAAACGTCAACCTTTTTACGTGGCATGGCCAACACTAATTTGAATAGTTACTACTTCAACATTTTTTCAAATTTATCTTTTTTCCTTTTCTTTTACAACTGTGGTGCGATGATCTTTTATGCCTTGAAATGGCAAGTTGAATCAGAAGCCTTTGGGAACAACAAGGCAAATAAAATATAAAAAAAATCTGATTTTTTAAAAATAGTAACTTTCCATATCAGCAACCGTCCTATAGGATGATTAGAGTTCATGTCAATGATCTTTGACCAAAATTGATCGGATGGACCCAATTGGCAAAAATTAAAATGGCTTTTGACTCAATTGGCAAAATTTTAAAAGGCTTAAGACTGAATTAACAAAAATACAATAGGTTTAGGACATTTTGGGCAATTTTTCCTATTTAAGTGAGTGCACACACATATATCAACCAAACAATAGAACTAACTAATACTGAACTTTATTAAGTGAATTGTCTTAAAACTATCACTTATTATTTGAATTCTTTGTTACCGTATAGCTTCTAAGGAAAAAATATTCAAACGAAAAATTGTTTAAAATATTTTTCATAATGTGCAGTTAACAGCTGGCGATGAATACAATATTTAGGTTTTCTTTATGTAATTATATTTTAAGTGGGGCGTTCGTATGTGGGAATGAGTTAGATTATTTCAGACCATAAGCATTAGTGGGATTATAAAGACTTAAATTTTAACATTTTTGCAGTAAATACTTCTGGTAAGACAACTATTATGTAAAACAAATTTCTATTTGAAAATGCAAATTTATGACTATGTTATAGGTTTTAAAATAAAAAATTGAATAAAATTTTTTAGCTGCATTTTTTTGTTGTTGCAATACTTGTAAATATGACTTAACCAATTTTTTCAATAGTCTAAGAAGTGTACGTTTTACCTTGTCAAATCGTTTGTGTGCACACATCCAATTTATGAATTAAATGGTAGTTTGAAAGAAAGAAGATATCTGCCCTACACATTTAAGTAATAATAAGTGGAAACATTATATACCAACTCACACACACACACATACACACATAACCACAAGTACTTCAAAGCATGTATTTAGATTTGTTGACTATTATATCAAATTATATTTAAATGAATTAGCTATGGGAATTGATGTTAATATTTTGTTGTAGGAGCATTAATGATAGATTAAGTGGGATAATAAGTAGAGCCGTCAATATGGGTCAAAGACCCATATTTGACCCATATTTCGTATAAAATGGGTCTTATATGGGTCATTAACATTTAAAGGACTCACTAAAAATGGGTCCAAAAGGTTGAGGTGAAATTAAATGGGTCAAAACTGGGTCACGCATGAAACCCATTTTCGACCCATATTGGACCCATTTTCGACCCATAACTCTCACAAATTACAAATGGACCTAGGGTCTTTCTGTTTGTTTCACAGAAAATATGATATTTTCGGAAATCATTTTTCAGGAAGTCATTTTTCAAGAAAATGATAATATTTTCCGATATTTGATTAATACTTAAAATAAACTAGAAAACAATTTTCGTCGTTTGTTATGGAATTGATTTTCGGGGATCGACGGTGGCAGCGGCCGACAATTGGCCGCGGCAGCAGCAACAGGTGGCCGGCCGCGGCGGTGACGGGTGGCCGCGAAGACCGGCGGCCGGCCGTGGCAACCGGCGGCCGACCGCGGAGATCGGCCGAGGCGACTTGCGGCCGGCCGTGGCGACCGGCGGCCGGCCGCGGCTACCGGCGGCCGGCCACGGAGACTGGCCGATGCGACCGGCCGCGCGACCTGCAGCCGGCCTCGGAGACCGGCCGCGGCGCCCGATGGCCGGCCTCGGAGACCGGCCGCGGCGGCGACCGATGGCCGGCCGGGAGACCGGCCGAGGCGACCTCCGGCCGGCCGCGGAGACCGGCCTCGGCGACCGCAGGCCGGCCGCGGCGACCGGCCTGGCGACCGGCTTGGCGACCGGCCTTGGCGACCTCGGCCGCGCCGCGGCGACCGACGGCCGGCCTCGGAGACCGGCCGCGTCGACCGGCCTCGGCGACCTTCGGCCGGCCGCGGCGACCGACGGCCGGCCTCGGAGACCGGCCTCGGCGACCGACGGCCGGCCGAGGTGACCGGCCTCGGCGACCGACGGCCGGCCTCGGTGACCGGCCTCGGCGACCGACGGCCGGCCTCGGCGACCGGTCGCGGCGACCGACGGCCGGCCTCGGTGGACCGGCCGAGCCGACCTACGGCCGGCCGAGGAGACCGGCCTCGGCGACCGGCCGTGGCGACCGACGGCCGGCCTCGGCGACCGGTCGCGGCGACCGATGGCCGGCCTCGGCGACCGGTCGCGGCGGACCGAAGGCGGCCGCCTTGACCGGCCTCGGCGACCGACGGCAGGCCGCGGAGACCGGCCTCGGCGACCGCCGGCCGGCTGCGGAGACCGCCCTCGGCGACCGCCGGCCGGCCGCGGGGATCGGCCGAGGCGACCGCCCGCCGGCCGCGGCGACCGGCCTCGGCGACCGGTGCCGGCGGTTGACCCACGACCATGTCCGGTCCGGCAGCAGCAACCATCAGTGGCGACCCGTCGCCATCGACCGCCGCCGGGCTGGAGAAAAATGAAAGAAAAAATAAAAACAAATAAAATAGGTTAAATGAGTTATATAATTTTTTTTAGAATATTAATGTGATTTGGCAATAGGGGTCAAAATGGGTCGGGTCGGGTATAGTGATTGCGGGTTGGGTCGGGTATGGGTCATTGAATATGGGTCAAAATGGGTTAGACGGGTCAATATGGGTCGAACCATATTCGACCCGACCCAACCCGACCCGACCCACCCATTTGACACCTCTAATAATAAGCCTTTTTGTTTCTGTGCAAGATCTACGAGAGATGGCCTCGAGGCCTCCCCGGCGCTTGCCCTCACCCATGTGCAACCGACCTTACTAGCCATCGGCAAACAGAAAAGGGAAAGGAAATAAAGTAAAATAATTCAATTTTTTTAATAAAAAGATGTGCACGTCAGACTGGCTATGCCATGTAATACGGTTGACATCCACATCAACGATTTTCGATTGGTACAAAAGTGAAAGATTTAGGATTAAATAACCTAATTAAAAGATTTATGACTGAATTATACTAATACAATTGTTTATGACTTTTTTTTTTTATACTTTTCCCAGTCAAGTAACGTGGAAGGGAATGAAGCTTTGCTTATTAGCGTCTTAACTACAAAGTTCAATTCTGCCCAATTTCTTATTTTTGGTTCATACGAAGTATGACGTCACCTCACTCCGAGCCCCATTTCAAATGTGTGTTACACTTGATAATGCAATTTATGCTACTATTTGCTACGAAAATGGACGATGTAGTCAATATGCTCAAACAATCACCAAGCAAAACAAAGTTGACCTAACAAGACTCACTCCAATTGGGTTGTTTGCTTGCACCAAGCATCACCTAGGCCCTAGTTTCTAGATGATATCGAAGAAATTACTCTGCGAGTGAACAGTGGGCTCTATAGGGTTCAAGCAAGCAAGCATACCTCCTTATGAGCCAAAAAAATATCAAGGGCAGTCATATGATCCTTATTTGTGGCGAACGGTCCACCCTCGTCTTGTGCAAGTATGTATATGATGTCATATTCTTTATGATGCGTAGCCAAATGCAGAGCCGTATTTCCATCGGTGTCTTGTTCTTGATAAGACAGTCCGTGTTTGGCAGCCGGAGTATGTAATTGACTACCTTTCTTTGTCCACCGATTGCAGCTGCATGAAGAGCCGTTCGGCCTTTGTTGTTTATTATGTCCCAAGCATCAGGACAGGATTTAACAATCTCATCAATGACATCGAGGTGGCCTTCAAATGCTGCAATGTGAAGAGCAGATTGCCCCTCTTTAACAATCTCATCAATGACATCGAGGTGGCCTTCAAATGCTGCAATGTGAAGAGCAGATTGCCCCTCTTTGTCTACATCGTACGCCACTGAAGTATCCTGTTGTAGGAGCAGTCGAACATTTTTGACTTTGCCGATGGAAGCAACGTAATGGAGAGGAGTCCAACCCACTTCATCTCCCTCTCTGATCAATGCTGGTCTCTTCGTCAGGATTTTGCACCAACCTTTGCAAATAGAATAGGACTATGTCATGATTTAGAATGTTCTTAGCATATTTGACATAGATATTAAAATGGCATTTCATCCCATGAAACCCCCCCCCCCCCCCCTCTTTTTTTTTTTTCTTTTTTTAGATTTCAGCCAAACACAAAAAAATATTCTCATTTCTCTGAAAAATGACTTCTTGCAAAAATATTTTCAAAAATGTGCATTTATGTGAAACGAACATAGCCTAAGTAAGAGAAAAAGATTTAGAAAAAACATGTAGAAAGAAATTAGGTGCAAGTAGAAAATAGTATCTTAAAAACAATGATTTTCCTAAATGGATACATAATTCAAAATGTAGTTGATTCATTTGAAAAATTCTAATCTTTTTTCTTTAATCGGACAAAGGAAAAATAGTCAATGAATAAATCAATAAATAAAATGCAACCAGAATAACAAGTTAAATCTTTTCAAGAACATAACTCCTTCGTATAAGTGCCCAACTTGGGAAAATGTGTGACGAGTAACAATAAATAAATAAATAAATATCGTCCTTATCACTAAATTACAAAAATAAATAAATAAATAACTAGAATTGACGGCGACCATCACTGCTAACACCAGCGGTCCTCACCTAAAAGAAGCCTTGCACGAGATAGAACTTCCGTGAGAATTTGTTTCACTGGACTTAGAATCTTGTGATACTTACTGGTCATTGTGTGATCGATTGCGGCATGCAGAGCTGTTAATCCTTTAGGGCCCTTATGAGAAGATGACAACGAGGAAGCACCTAAAATCAGCTCAATGATATCCAAATGTCCTCGATCTGTTGCAAGATAAAGCGGGGACTCATCGGCAGCATTAGTAATATCGCACAACTGAGGATCTTCTTCAACCAGCAACTTCACCACCTGATAATGCTCTCCTCTTACTGCACAGTGCAGCGCGGTATCCTCGTGCGAATTCTGCTTTCGAAGTAGCTCTTTGCACGGGTCAACATGTCCGTTTTGAAGAACCCACTGCAGCGATTTCGCCAGATCAGTGAGGACTCGAACCGCTTCGCAGCTTCCCAGTGTGGCAGCAATATGCAGGGGAGTATCTCCTTGGAGTTACCCTGCAAAAGAAGGGACGGTCCCGTTGGACGTCGAAGAAGATTTCGATCAAATTTACCTGCTTGTGTTGAGCCGCGACGTGAAGAATGTTGTTCCTATTTGGTGTCGTTCCGTGGAAAAGGTCCTCTCCATTTCCTGAAATTGTTCTGATCAGGGAATCAAAGTCTCCCGACTTTGCATCCTCATACACTTTAGGATGCATTCTCACTCTCTCTTTGTCTTTACCGTTTGCAGGACACAGAGTATTTGGCAGCGAACTTATCAATACAAGCATGAATATCGGAAAGGAGACTCTTATATGCAGCTTCCGTTTTTTGCCCTATGCAATGAGAACCATCTTCGCTAGTTCTTCGGCCAAGTAACTTTCCATAAGGAACCTTCGAGGATGGCGTCGCCCAGACAGGGAAATTCTAACGATCAATATCCAATGGCTGAGATTTATCCCACTAGTTGACTTGGTCAACTATATCATCCAAGATAGATAATAACGTACAATCTCTCTCTCTCTCTCTCTCTCTCTCTCTCTCTCTCTCTCGTTCCATGACAGAGCAGTTGGCAGCGAACTTATCAACGTAAGCAGGGGGCTGAAGTGCGACGAACGTTTGAACGTCCTCCAAGGGGACTGGAATAGAGGGAGGATGTTGGGGAGAATATCACTTTTGGGCTTTTCAAAAGAATTTCTTCGTACTTTAAAAGAGGATG
>JAGVVM010016373.1:0-13510 GCA_019149425.1 Psidium friedrichsthalianum | reverse complement strand
TTTTTTTGGTCGTCATGCTCGAAATTCCATGAACTAATCTGTGATGGTTTAACATGCCGGGGCAAGATTCTTCATGAGATGGTGAATGCATGATAGCATTTGAACTTATGCATGTGGAACTGAGTGATGAGGTTGACCCTTGCCTATTGGCCCTGAGTGCCTATAATGACATGGAGTAGAGGGCATCCCCTAAGGCACGTGTTTACGGGGGAAATTGTGTGAGAGACAACTGGAGGCGTGCGACCTGTAGGCGTCTCATACGCTGGTTGAGGCCACACAGGTGCCTGATTTTTTTTTTTTTTTTGCGTTTGACATAAGGTAGCTAGTAGTGGTAAGCCATGCAACCAAGACGCTTGACCATACGCAAGTTGAGGCACGGGACTCTGAGGGTATGATACGGGCCTCCGACTGATGTGTTTTAACATGGTGGTCAAATTGGACCTCAGGGCTTGTTAAACGAATCAATTTGAGATTGGTTAAGAACATTATATGGCTATTGCATGAGATTTAAACCTTTGTGTAGAATAGCGGTGCTTTTATGTCGTGTCTTTGTACATGCTTGACATGGCTCATCTCTATGGACTGTGAAGTGTGTATTCTGTCTGTGTGCTGGCTGTCTGAGAGTTATTGAGAATCCTAGATGGAAGATCGTTATGGTTCGACCAAAAAGGTGCCGTATCCTATGCTATGACTAGTGGTGATGCTTACCAAGTTTCTGCTCATTAGTGTTATTTTATTGTTGCTAGACCTACTCATCTCTAGCATAAATCCCTATCCCTCGATCCGGTCACATAGGGTTACCTATGGAGAGTGGAATTGACGGAGTACCCTACTGGTGTTTTGGGAGGGCTCTGCTTAGGCACGTGATGACTGTTTGCGCGCGTAAACGAATGTGCAATTAACAAGGAGTTTTAATCCCCCAACTGTATTGATGGCAGGACTATAGGAGGGGACAGGGTCGCTGTTAAGAGCTTTGACGTTGCCGATTAGAGAGTGGGTGGAGTTTAGACTCGAAGATAACTCACCTCGTGACTTTTGGTGGTAGACTTCGTAGATCCTGATGAACATATATCAGGAAGCGTATCCCTTTTTGAGAGGGTAAGAGGGATAGAATGACTCGCCTTGGTGGTGATAAAAAAGGTGGCATAGGTTAATGTCTCCAGCGGATGCCTTGGCGGTGTTAAGGTGGTGCAAGGTTGGATCCGAGGGGCTCTTCTTGTTCCCAAAAAAAATTGATGGTTGCGAGGAGCTTTTGTCCCTTGTCTGCCCGTACGTTATTTACTCCTTACTACTTACTGGGGACTTCCCACAAGGTTGTAGAGAGAAAATCATGGGGTTTGACTTTCCCCAGTTCGCATGATTACTATTTTGGTGACATAAGAGGTCATTTGCTAAGGTTTCCATACTCTCTCTTGTCTTCCTCAATTTTGCACATGACATCTCCAATCGTTTCACATGTTGGGCACGGCCACCGCTTATTGTTTTTCTCTATGGTGAATTTAATTACAAATTACACATGGCACAATCGTATTACAACTCGCCGAGACTTATCAATTTATTCTTCTGCTTCTCTTTTTGTTGTTTTTTGAATGTCCTGAGCAGTTCCCAATGTCGTGGAGTAATCATTTTCATGGGGTGATCATCGTTTATTGAAGGGATTTTTATTGGTGTTTTTAAGCCCATCTAAGTTTTGGAACTTTGGTACGTCACTTATCATTGAACGAATCTGCCCATAAGGAGTCCTTCTTCTAACTTAACTATCTGCCGGTCGGTACTTATACTTGTTGCGAATGTTTAATTTGTAATAAATCGCTTTCTAATCCATTTCGTTTATTTTCAAATTATTTAGGGATTAATTACTTGGTTGATCGTTGTATTTCCAACGGGCCTATATAATTTCCTCGACAATGTCAAACGATCGACCTCGGGGATACTTTTATAGAGATGAACAGACAGATTCTCAAAAACACCAAGTACTTCGTTTAGTAAAATCAGTCATTGTGGGTACAAAGTAGTAATCGACCGAAGGAGTTGGCGTTTTTAGGGATTGCTATTATAAATGTATATATAAGTTTCTACCAATATTGGGATAGTATAAATATAAGAATATCGGATTTTAAATTTTGCATTCATCAAACATTAAGACATTGGACACCAATCCCTTGAATTTACTGATCCTATTTTTTTTTCTTCCAATCGTGATTCTGGACTAGATAAGAAATGCGAAAGACTAAATGTAGCCTTAAAAGTCTGGCCAAAAGCAAGTGAATGATACTAAGGATACCAACACTTCGATACGCACAACGGAGAATGTAGAATCAGAGACTTTGATTGCACTAATTGTCTAACTAGTGTCATTTCGATTCCATACTTAATTGATTTGTTTAACTAATGTCCACATGGTGTTGACCATTTTATATCCTATGCTACAAATGATGTGCGTTCATGAGTGCACAAAACAACCAAGGAAAAGTAAACAACACAATTATAAGATAAAAGTAAAATGTAAGAAAGCAAACTCAAGAAAGTGTCGGGCAAAGAACACACATGGACTTGTGTATTAAGAGCTTGTACAGAGACCACATCAGCTAGTTCAAATTAAGTCTATTTCTTACCTAAAGATCAATTATCTAAACCTTAACTAAGACTGCTTATTTCACAAAAAAAAAGAATGACTTGAAAAACATTTAGTAAATCGATCACTTGTATTAACTTTAAAAAATGATGAACAAAAAATATTATCATTGTCCGCAAAATATTTAGGCATAAATTGTTATCTATAATGAAATCACTTTTCATCATTCATTTTCAGCGAAATAAACGGAGCCTTCGAAGGTAATCACCAAGAATCTGTAAACTATATATGTGCTAATTAAATAGAAACTAAGCTAAATCTAATGGCAAAGTTTAACGCCTAATCAAGCTTTTTTCCTAAGCATTTTTTTTTATTTTTTATTTTGTTCGAAATTTTTTGTAAAATCTTTAATTATAAAATTCTGGAAAGGGGACTCGGGCTGGGCCTTTGGGCCTGGGCCGCATGTAAGATTAGGTACGGGCTTCGCACGGACGCGGGCCACGCAGACAAGAAGACTTACGAGTTAAGCCTCTTTCAATGAAAATTGCCAAAGCTCAATTTCTTCTGGAAATGAATCAAGCCCCTATTTACCAGAAACAGATTCGACCCATTTTGAACATATCAGCACTTAAGCCCAATTTGACTTCTAACCGTACTAAATCTACCTTAAGCCCAATTTCTCTCTCTAAAAATTAAAAAGAGAGAAAGAAACGAATCGTGGACGAGCGGAAGAGAGATGAGATCCAGAGTTGAGACTGGGTAGGGTCGTGCTTGCTTTCTTTGGACGGGCCTCAGGGTTATTGGGCCCAACTAAGCTTATTTCCTTCGGGCTTAATTTAGCTTTCCAGGCTGATCCATTGAGAAAACTCTGATGGGCTCCCACTGGGCTCTTGGATCTTGATGGGCTTGGGCAGGGTGCGTGCGGACCAGGCTTTCTTCGCAAAGTTTGCGAATTGGACAAGACCAATATTTTTTTAGGTATCAACACAGGCCCAGATGCGGAGGAGCCGACATCGAGATCAGTGTGTTATCCGTCAAGTAACTTTACTTGCACACTTTGCTAATAATCATGTGATCTTCTTGAATGGAGATAAGGAGTCACTTCTCACTCTAAAATCTGGCTTTGAGAGATTCTACTTTTTGTCTCCGGTCAGAAACTCAGTCTCAAAGGATTGAGATCTTTGGAGCTAAAATTAGGGCTAAACTGTTCAGTGGCTTCTTCAAATACAGTCACTTTAAAGTTGGCTCTTAGTTTGCCTAAGGTTAGGGTAAGCCTTTTGATCCAAGGAAGATTGAACTTTGAAGCATGTTGACTGCAAGAGTGAGCAGAAAGTGTTCTGCCTTCTTTTGAAAGGCTCTATTGTGCATGATAGAGGTGCTAAAGTTTATTGGAACAAGGTATGTCTACCAATGAAACAAGTAGACTTGGGGTTAAAGAAATTACTGGAATGGAATAATGCTTGTATTCCAAGAAATGATTTGGAACATGATCTTGAAGACCAGTTACCTGTGAATAACTTGGACCGAATTCAACACATAATGTCAACACAAGTTTGTCCATCTCGAGCAACCGTAGAAGTCAGGGAAGTTCAAAGTTCGGTTGAAGCTGCTCTGACAAATCAAGAACATCCAAGTTCTCAAACTTACTGATGCACGCTGGTAGAGTAGTAATAGCATTACCCGCCAGGGGACAAGGAGGACAAGGTGGAAAAACAGGTAAGATCCATGAGAAAATCCGCTTCCGATAGACTGCAATTGCTGAGACCCAGATGAACTAGATTCGGCAATCCAACGGTGCAATCTGAATTGACTGAATCATGTTCCATCTTGCGTGGAAACTTTTGAAGCTTGGAGCAACCATTCGCACTGATATGCCACAGAGCTTGCAACCTGTGTATGCTGCTAGGAAGAACTGAAAGTTCCTTGCAGTCATCCATAAGCAGAATTTGGAGAGAAACGAGATTCTCGATTGAATCTGGCAATTCTTCGATCGCACTTTCATTTAAGCTAAGTATTAGCAGAGCTTCCATTTGTGTCGAGATGGTAGGGAACTTCGCAAGACTGGAGCATCTATCGAAGCGCAGGAATTCATAATATTTCGATTTCAGTGTAGTAGGACAAGTCTCGAGGCTTAAACAGCATTCAAGATCCAAATGAATGAGCTTCTCCTGATGCCCGACAGATTCATGGATCTCAACTATTCGAACGCATCCATGCAGCGTCAAACTTTCAACATTTGGGATCATTGAAAGGTCAGGAAACTTCTTGAGAAACTCACTTTCACCAAAATTGACATATTCCAAATTTCTAAGATTCTGCAACATATGAGAATCAAAATTTAGGAGTTAGCTTTCCATTGGCTTGGGTATGTCATTAAACCTACAAATGTTAAGGACATACCTTGAATTCACTCCCCAATTCTAGAATAAGACTGTACCACATATGAAGCCCCACGAGCTTCTCTGGGTTGCGAAATGTCGGAAAGATTGTTGAAGGGTATGCAAGCCATTCAAACCATCTCACCTCTGGAGCAAGACATTGCTCTGATCCATCGGGAAAGCATGCATTTCGAAGTATGAGCAATCTCAGCCTCTTCAAATTTGCTAACGAAGCAGGACTAATGAGCAGATCTTCTTCTGGATTATACTCTGACAGACCGATTGCTTTGATTGCAGTTGATTCCTGTAAAAGAAAAATATAGCATGCCGAGATTATCAAAAAAATGAAACACCATGACTAAAGTTATCCGATTCATTGTATGGTTGCAACATGTACGCATGCATAAAGTTTAGACATACCGGTATTACTGTATCCGATGCCAATACTTCCCGAACATCATCATACGACCATAACCTGCTGCGTCTGCTTGGCTCCTCTGGGCATTCTTGATAGACACTGTCTTTGGCCATTAATTGAAGCAAGTCATGCATTTGAATCTTCCCATTTTCAATACTTATAAGAGACCTCTCAACTAGTACTTGCACATCAATGATCGGTTCGAAGCCACATGCATCAAGAACTTGGTTTACGTATTTATGATCCTTCCCCACAAAGAAAACAACAATATCGAGAAAAATTTCCTTCTGCTGATCATCCAGGGCCGCAAAGCTAATCTTCAGGACATTATTGATCATTTCGTTCGGATGCTCTGCAAGTTTATTCAATGCGCTCTTCCACTGCTCTTTGCTTCTACCATGCAAAAATGAACCCAACACTACAAGCGCCAGCGGTAGCCCGTTGCATACCTCAGAACGCCATCCACCAGATCCCTACTCATCCCCATTTTTTCACCCTTTGGAAAAGCATGACGACTAAGGAGCTCAAGAGATTCAGTGTGATTTAAAGGTTTGACCTCGTATATTTCATTCACACCGTGAGAAGTTAGCAAATGTTTATCTCTTGTTGTAATGATGACCCGACTTCCTTCACCGAACCAGTCGCATTCTCCGGCTAATGCATCTAACTGGTCCATATCACTCACATCATCAAGAACAAGAAGAACGTGTTTGCAGCAGAGTCTATCCTGTATCAAATTAATCCCTGCATCGACACTTGACGCATCTAAGTCTTTTGTCCCCAACATCTCCTGTAGAAGTTCCTTCTGCAGATGAACCATGCCATGATTTCTCGATGTTTCGCCCACTTTGTCGAGGAAGCAGCGGTAGACAAATTGACCAGCCAGAGCATTGTAAACAGCTTTAGCAACAGTTTTCTTTCCTATGCCTCCAGTCCCCCAGATTCCCACCATATGAGCATCACTAAGTTCCTTTCTCAACAACGATTTGACTTTCTCTACCCTGTAATCTATTCCAACTGGATGCTTTGCAACATGGAGGGGCACTTTGCCTAACTTGACTGAGATCTCTCTTGTTATGTTCTCAATTAGGCTGGACTCGTCTCTGTAAAATGCAAAAGGCAAGAAAACAAGAATTACCAAAATTCCAGTAAATGCAAACTTTCTTCATATAATGCACTATTTACCGACATATTAAAGCTTTCATTGCTATTTTTCCATTTTCAGGCACTTGTTAACCTTACCCAACCAAGTTAATAAGTGATTACATATGAGAATTACCCGTTGTCCAGATGCCAGCTAGACAAATTAGCAGCTTCAACAAGAGCTTTACTCCATTTCTTCAATCTCTCTGAATCCTTCCCATACTTGAGTCCATGTTTTGTCAGTGCCTTCCCGTAACTATCGTGCCTTCCTCTTACTTTCCTCGGTTCCACTTTGTAAAACACGGGCATGACAACCTGTTCATTCATTTTCTTGCACTCTAATATCTGCACTAGCTCCTCCAAGCACCACGGTGATGAAGCGTAGCTCTCGGAGAAGATGACGACCGCGACGCGGGATCCTTCGATTGCCCTCGTGAGCGAAGCTGATATTCCGTCTCCCATCCTCAGTTCCTTGCTATCCATGAAAGTCCTCACGCCGGCCCGATCCAAGGCCTTCCA
This sequence comes from Psidium friedrichsthalianum, assembly GCA_019149425.1. Lineage (NCBI taxonomy): Eukaryota > Viridiplantae > Streptophyta > Magnoliopsida > Myrtales > Myrtaceae > Psidium > Psidium friedrichsthalianum. The sequence continues at coordinate 6,477 of JAGVVM010016373.1, read as the reverse complement.
CAGATGACCCACGAAGTTGTTGCGGATATCTTCGCCTCTGAAATTGAGGAACACGTCGTAGTTTCGTCCCGGCTGCAAAGAAGAGGCCATTAGAGAAACTGGATTGCTGCTGTTGATACCGAAACATGGCAGTTTGATTCGGTATCTTAGAAATGACACATGAAAAAGGAATTATTTGAAGATCCCGAACGATGGCGAGGAGAAAATATAGTATTTGGCCATTCGGGATATGCGCGCCATTCGGGATATGTGCGCCATCCGGGATATGTGCGCCATCCGGGATATGTGTGCTATTCGGGAGTTTAAAAGAAAGTATGCCTAATGAAAGACATAGCGTGTTTGGGTTCGGCATGTCATAGATATGCAACATTGAAATTATTACATCCCGAAATTCAGATATACCGGGCAAGACCTATGGGCGCGAACAGGTTTTCCAAAACTTAGAAATATCATTCAAAAAGAGACGGTTGATGGTGCAGTTACAAATTATAAGAGACATGGGCTCCGATTTACATGGGTCGGTTGTGAAGATCATGAATTAGAGGTGAAGTAGAGCGCCAAAATTCAAAGATTTGAAATCAAAGAATAACCGCTGGAGCGGTTAGAAACGCAAAAAGGATAAGTACCCGAAAGAAAGGAAAAGGGGCTCTCGGCACAATCATCCAACAAGGACACTCTGTTTCTTTGAAGTTTTAGCCTACTTCCCTGTTCGTAGTATAGCCTTAACTTTCCAGTACTTTCCTTTCCTTGTACTTTCGATTTCAAGCAATCTATTTCCATTACCAGCCAATTAGGAGTAGCATAGACAGTTAATCCTCGCCATTTCCATCGCTTTCGTTAATCACACACCCCATTCCCCTGTTCTCCCTGACTTTCCATCAGAACAGAGCCACAGAACCCTTCTTAATAAAAATCGAATTGCGAAGTTCGGTGAAAGATATTCCCGATTCAAATCGCGCGAACATCTTTTTGGCAAGCCCGGTGGGACTCTTTGTGGTGAGTTTTGGAAAAAATGGTGAGAACAAGAAATCAAGTGGATGGTCAGAACGATAACGCCAACAATCCAAACGATGGTAATCAGTCTGAGCATTCGGCAGTTAATGTAGTGGTCGGAACTACCGCTGACATACCACGGCAGTTAACGGATGATCAAGCTCATGCGTTAGCACCAGATGCTACGCTGGTAGCCACGATGAAGAGAATGTTCGAAGAACAACAGAATGAATTGACCAACCATATGATCCGACACGTCACTGATGTCATCAAGCCAATGGTAGTCAATGCGATAAATGAAGTAATATCGCGCCCGGGTTCATCGTCTCAAGGACCCCCTTTTCAACTAAATGCTTCCATGGCCATGCCTTATCCTCCAGTGTATGGTCCACCTGTCGTTGGTCAAGGTAGCGGAGGAGTGCCTCTTCAACCTTCCCCAGTAAGGATCATACCAAGGCCAGAGAATCCAACTCAAATGAACTTGGTAAATGGAGTCAGTGGGTATACTTTCCCGCAAGGCGGTCTAGTCGAGGGTAATGCAGCCAGCCCAAATGTCCAGAATGTACCTTGGTGCCGAATATACCCAATCCCGAACCAATGAGGCCTCCTGGAGTTCCAGTATATCCACATGGCATCGGGAATCAACCATGTAGACCAGCGCCACCTGTTAACTTCAACGCAGAGAATCAAGGGATCGATAGACCCATACCAGTTGATCCAGGGGGCAGGAGGCATGGGTTGGTCAACAGAATGCGAGGCCATGGAATCCTGATCGGGTAGCTGAGATCGTGCTCCAGCAGTTGGGAATTGACAGAGGTGCTCCCAGGCCAGTGTATAGGAAACCACACCCAGACTGGGTGGATAATATCCCATACCCGAGGGGATTTAAGACACCTGATTTTGCTGTCTTCACTGGAGAGGAAGACCAATCAACCGTGGAGCATGTAGGGCGATTTTTAGCACAATGTGGAGAAGCAGGGACAAACGAGTATTTGAGGCTCAAGCTGTTTCCTCTGTCGCTGTCCAAGACAGCGTTCACTTGGTACACCAATTTACCAGCGAATTCAATCCAGACGTGGGCTGAGATGGAGAGGCAATTCCATTCTCAGTTTTATCGGTCAGTGCCCGAAGTGTCGGTAGCCGATCTTGCGAGAATGCATCAGTATAGCGGCGAAACCGCGGACCAGTTCATCGCTCGGTTCAAGAAGTCAAGGAACCGATGCTTGACATCCCTCACTGAGAAAGAATTTACCGATCTTGCGTTTAATGGGTTGAAGTTTAACCTTCGGGAACGTTTTGAAGGACAGACTTTTGATGACCTCTTCCAATTAACAACCAGAGTCTCAAAGTATGAACACCTATTGAAAGAGAAAGATAGGAGACCTATGAAAGAGAATAGGCAGGCTCTAGTTGGGCAGGCAATCCCGAAATGGAAGACCTGACAGAAGAGGAAGGGGAAAGGGAGATAGCAGTGGCTACAATGGTATTGGACAAACCATACGTGTGCCCAGCTCTTAAGCCGGCAAAGCTGAAGGAGTTTGCAAAGGCAAAGGCAAGAGAGTCAAACAGTTACTCGTTTGACATATACAAGTTGGATGAAATATTCGACTTGTTGCTGAAAGATGGGATGATAAAGTTGGCCGAAGGACAGAGTATCCCATCCAAGGAAGAATTGGCAGAAAAGAGGTATTGTAAGTGGCACCATTCAACCAGTCACAACACAGCAAATTGCATCGTTTTCAGAAAAACGATACAAGAAGCGATTCGGCAGGGCAAAATTAAATTTGCCGAAGACAAAGGGAAAGCACCAATGGAGGTTGATGCAGACCTTTTCCTAAGATGACGGGAATGGTGAATATTCACACCCGTCGGATTATCAAACCGAAGGTGTATGCTCTCATTGTCACCAGGACCTAAATCATCAAGACCAACAGTGGTCGGAATATCGGTTTGTTCGAGGGACTAGAGGAAGATACCGATCAGGCTCTTTCATTCGGGGAAGTATTAGACCCCGAGGAGGTTTTGGAAATGGCTCCACAAGTCATCTAGTCCGCGGAACAAGAGGAAGATACCGATCAGGCTCTTTCATTCGGGGAAGCATCAGACCCCGAGGAGGTTTTGACAATGACTCCACGAGTCATTTGATCCACGGAACTAGGGAGGATACCGAAATCGATTCTATTCCCGAAAGGAAGACGAGGAATGGAGGATGCCTGGAGCAACGATACCAGAAGAGCCTATCCAGACACAAAATTCTTCCCGAGGACATGAGAAGGAAACACGAGTAAGCAAAATCAAGTCCGAGATTGTGGTTCCCAACATTCCTTCCCAAGAACATGAAAAGGACAGGCAATGCAAGCAGTTAAAATTAGAAGATTGGCGTGAGTTGGCACGCTGCGAGCGCCAGAGAGAGCATTACAATCGGCAAGTTCGGAATCAGAGGAAGGTCGAGTCGAGCCCCGAATTGATGAAGTTGGCAAGACCGAAAGCAAGCCGGTCAAAAAGAAAAGTTTATGGCAACGATACAAAGAAGGAGACCCGGAGGTAGGACTTCTTGGGGAGCCGAGTGGCAAATATGATTATGTTGTGTCTTATAGCAAGCCAGAATACCTCACACGACCGTCATTGCCCGTTGAGCCATCTGGTTGGGGAGATGAGTTTGATGACCAACCACTTCCCATTCCGGAGAAAGTTGAAGAAGAGAAGAGTAATCCCGAAATATCGCAGAACAAGAAAATTCACGCGAGTCAGAGTAGTAATCAAGGAGGTGAGAGCAGCAAAGCTCCAAGTAAGTCGGCCAAGAAAAAGAGTCTTTGGCAGCGGTATCAGGAAGGAGACCCAGAGGTAGGTCTTCTTGGGGAACCCAGTGGGAAGTTTGAATACGTCGTATATTATGGAAAGCCAGATTACCTCAAACAACCACAATTACCAGTTGTGTCGACTGGTTGGGGGGAAGAGTTTGATGATCCGCCACCTAGATCTCCACCACAGGAAGTTGAGGAAAGCAAGATTTCCAAAGCCGAACATGATGTTCCTCAACGAAGAAATGATGATTCATCATCACTGCAGGTAGCTCTGCCTAAAGGGGAAAGGAGAAAGACTTACAAAATTCCGCATGATCTTCCCGAAGGGAAGTGGAGAGAAGCAAAGCCGCCTGGCCAAGCATCATACCGAACTCTCAAGAGGAAGAATCAAAGGCAGAAAAGCAAGCAGAGATATTTCGAACAGGCTTGGAGAGGCAGGACAACCCCGAATCACGAAGGAAGAAACTGGGTATGGAAGCGAAATGTTGCCGAAGCAAAGAAAGAAGAAGTAGAGGAGGTTCTTGCTCCGAGTCAGCAAAAAGAAAGTCCAAGACAAGAACTGATCAAGGGAGAGAAAGTTCGGGAAGAACGACCAACCATAGATTTTGGACAGTTCACGGTAGAATTGGCCCAGAAGCATGAATATGGTTTCAGTCAAGGTCGCATGAAGCCTGAAGACAACGAGGCTAATCGACTTCGGAAAGGGAAGTCCAAGATGCCAAAAGAGCGTGACCATCCAGGAAGAATCGGGATGGTGAATGCGAAACTCCCACCTGAATTCGGGATAAGCTTAACGGTGGAAGAAGAGTCGGGACACATCTGAGAGGGAGATAGCTATGGCAGAGTTTCACTTTTCTGAGGATGAAGTAATGGAATTTGAGAAAGTTCCAACTGAAAGAGCCAAGCATCTAAAGTCATTACTTATATCCGGTAAAGTGGATGGAAGACCCGTAAGTAAGATATTTGTAGACGCTGGGGCTACTTTGAATTTAATGTCGTATGGATACTTTAGGAAGTTGGGTAAGAGAGATGATGAGATCACACCGTCCAATGTACAATTATCCGATTTTCTGGGAGAAGTAACAAATGTGAAAGGAGCTGTTGTGGTAAATCTTACCATCGGGTCCAAAACGTCAAGGACTACTTTCTTTGTGATCGAGTCAGATGGCGCATACAATTTGTTGCTGGGAAGAGATTGGATTCATGCCAATCAATGTGTGCCGTCTACATTACACCAGATGTTGGCGTTTTGGAACGGAGAGAAAGTAGAGTACGTCAAGGCAGACGGGAAAGTCATCCCGATAGGATGGACAGAGATCCATCCAGAGACGAAGACTATCTGATGGAAACCGAGTTTTGGAGATTCCTGAGACCGACTCACGGTCTTATGCATTTTGCCGCTTCGGTAAGGGGAGAAACGAATGGATCCCTAAGTCGAGCTTGGCATCTCAAGACCTGAAAGATCTTTATGGAAGTCGATACATCGTTACGAGGAACTGAAAAAAGGTATTTGGCGTACTTGGCTGAAGTGGCCGAGCAAGATCAGAAGGCATCAGACTGTATCGAGGAGTGGGAAGATTCACCGATTAAGGAAGAAATCAAGTCCATAGAAACGGAAGATCCTCTGGTTGAGATAAATATCGGGAAGGGTGAGCATTACCAACCCATATTTATAAGTGCGCTTCTGCCAGGGGGCATGAGAGATGACTTAGTAGAGCTGCTTACCAGGTACAAGGATTGCTTTGCTTGGGATTACCATGAAATGCCAGGGCTGTCAAGAGAAATTGTTGAGCACAGGTTACCAATTAAAAAAGGATTCCGCCCACACAAACAGCAAGCAAGGAGGTTTGCCCCAGATGTGATCGACAAAATTAAAGAAGAATCGAAAAATTGCTGAGGCAGGATTCATAGAGACGGCCAGGTATGTGGAATGGATTTCTAATATAGTCCCAGTGAAGAAGAAAAATGGAAAATTGCGGGTGTGTATTGATTTTCGGAATCTTAATGCTGCTACTTCGAAAGACGAGTACCACATGCCCGTCGCAGATATGTTGGTCGACTCAGCATCAGGAAACGAGATGTTGTCACTAATGGATGGACACTCGGGATACAATCAGATATTCATTGCTCGGAAGATGTCCCGAAAACAGCGTTTAGGTGTCCAGGAGCCATTGGGACCTTCCAATGGGTTGTCATGCCATTCGGATTGAAGAATGCAGGAGCAACGTATCAACGGGCAATGAACTTTATCTTCCATGACATGATCGGGAAGTTTATGGAAGTTTACATTGATGATATTGTTGTGAAATCAGCTCGGGATGAACATCTGGACTACTTAGAACAGGCTTTCATCCGATGAGGAAATATAAGCTGAAGATGAATCCGCTCAAATGTGCCTTCGGTGTACGAGCTGGGAATTTCTTGGATTTCTTGTTAACCAGAGAGGAATTGAAGTAGACAGGCACAAAGTGAAGGCTATCATGGAACTAAAACCTCCCGAGTCGAAGAAGCAGCTCCAAATGATTGGGAAAATTAATTTCTTACGTCGGTTCATTGCTAATTTATCTGGGAAGATTGAACCGATGTCACAGCTCTTAAGACTCAAAGACAAAGACATGTTTGTTTGGGGTGAGAAGCAACAAGCGGCTTTTGATGCTATCAAAAATTACTTAGTGAAGGC
>JAGVVM010016366.1:0-12217 GCA_019149425.1 Psidium friedrichsthalianum | reverse complement strand
AATTGCACATTGGACGGCGTGATTCCTCATCTTTTTACCCACTTTCTGAAGTATCCGTATGACATAAATTCAAAGTAGCCCCGGCATCCACGAATATCTTACTTACAGGTCTTCCATCCACTTTGCCGGAGATAAAGCAATGACTTTAAATGTTGGCTTTTTAAGTCGGGACTTTCTCAAACTCTATTACTTCGTCCTCAGGAAAGTGAAACTCCGCCATAGCTACCTCCCTCTCAGAGATGTGTCCCGAATCTTCTCCACCGTTAATTCATCCCGAATTCAGGTGGGAGTTTTGCATTCACCATCCCGATTCTTCCTGGATGGTCACGCTCTTTCGGCATCTTAGACTTCCCTTTCCGAAGTCGATTAGCCTCGTTGTCTTCAGGCTTCATGCGACCTTGACTGAAACCATATTCATGTCTCGGGCCAGTTCTACTGTGAACTGTCCAAAATCTATTGTTGGTCGTTCTTCCTGGACTCTCTCTCCTTTGATCGGTCTTTGCCTCGAACTTTCTTCTTGCTGACTCGGAGTAAGAACCTCTTCTACTTCCTCTTTCTTTGCTTCGGCATCGTTACGTCTCCATACCCAATTCCTCCTTTCGTGATTCGGGGTTGTCCTACCTCTCCAAGCCTGTTCGAAATACCTCTGTTTGCTTTTCTGTCTCTGATTCCACTTTTGATGGTTCGGTATGATGCTTGGCCGGGCGGCTTTGCTTCTCTCCACTTTCCTTCGGGAAGATCATGCGGAATTTTATAAGTCCTTTTCCTTTCACTTTTAACGGAGCCGCCTGTAGTGGTGATGAATCATCACTTTTCCCTTTAGGAACATCACGTTCGGCTTTAGAAATCTTGCTTTCCTCAACTTCTTGTAGTGGAGATCTAGGTGGCGGATCATCAAACTCTTTCCCCCAACCAGTCGACACAACTGGTAATTGTGGTTGTTTGAGGTAATCTGGTTTTCCATAATATACGACGTACTCAAACTTCCCACTGGGTTCTCCAAGAAGACCTACCTCTGGGTCTCCTTCTGGTAACGCTGCCAAAGACTCTTTTTCTTGGCTGGCTTATTTGGAGCTTTGCTGCTCTCACCTCCTTGATTATTACTCTGACTCGCGTGAATTTTTTGTCCTGTGATATTTCGGGACTATTCTCCTTCTCACCTTTCTCCGGAATGGGAAGTGGTTGGTCATCAAACTCATCTCCCCAACCAGATGGCTCAACGGCAATGATGGTCGTGTGAGGTATTCTGGCTTACTGTAAGACACAACATAATCATATCTGCCACTCGGCTCTCCAAGAAGTCCGACCTCTGGGTCTCCTTCCTTGTAGCGTTGCCATAAACTTTTCTTTTTGACCGGCTTACTTGCGGTCTTACCAACTTCGTCAATTCGGGACTCGACTTGACCTTCCTCTGATTTCCAAACTTGCCGATTATGGTGCTCTCTTTGCCTGCATCCTTCCTTTTCATGTTCTTGGGAAGGAATGTTGGGAACCACAATCTCGGATTTGACTTTGCTTACTCGTGTTTCCTTCTTGTCTCGGTTCTCGGAGGGAATTTTGTGTCTGGATAGGCTCTTCTGGTATCGTTGCTCCAGGCATTCTCCACTCCTCGCCTTCCTTTCGGGAATAAGATCCATATCGGTATCCTCTTCCGGTTCCCCGAGCAAAGTTACGTGAGAACCCGGGTCCGCGACTCATTTGTGACCTAAAATCCCTTCCAGCATTAGGATTCGATTGATATCTCCCTCTGGTTCCGCGGACTGAATGACTTGTGGCCCTAATCTCATAACCCGTTTGGGGTCTGAGGCTTCCTCGAATGAAAGAACCTGATCGGTACCTTCCTCTAATTCCTCGAACAAACCGTTCTCCGACCAATGCCGATCTTGAGAATTCAGGTCCTGGTGACAACGGGAGCATACATCTTCGGTTTGATAACCCGACGGGTATGAACATTCACCATTCCCGTCATCTTAGGAAAAGGGTCTGCATCAACCTCCATTGGTGCTTTCCCTTTGTCTTCGGCAAATTTAATTTTGCCCTGCCGAATCGCTTCCTGTATCGTTTTCCTGAAAACGATGCAATTCGCTGTGTTGTGACTGGTTGAATGATGCCACTTACAATACCTCTTATCTGCCAATTCTTCCTTAGATGGATACTCTGTCCTTCGGCCAACTTTATCATCCCATCTTTCAGCAACAAGTCGAATATTTCATCCAACTTGTATATGTCGAACGAGTAACTATTTGACTCTCTCGCTTTTGCCTTTGCAAACTCCTTCAGCTTTGCCGGTTTAAGAGCTGGGCACACGTATGGTTTGTCCAATACCATCGTAGCCACTGCTATCTCCCTTTCCCCTTCCTCTTCTATCAGGTCTTCCATTTCGGGATTACCTGCCCCAACCAGAGCCTGCCTATTCTCTTTCATAGGTCTCCTATCTTTCTCTTTCAATAGGTGCTCATACTTTGAGACTCTGGTTGTTAGTTGGAAGAGGTCATCAAATGTCTGTCCTTCAAAACGCTCCCGAAGGTTAAACTTCAACCCATTAAACGCAAGATCGGTAAATTCTTTCTCAGTGAGGGATGTCAGGCATCGGTTCCTTGACTTCTTGAACCGAGCGATGAACTGGTCCGCGGTTTCGTCGCTATACTGATGCATTCTCGCAAGATCGGCTACCGACACTTCGGGCACTGACCGATAAAACTGAGAATGGAATTGCCTCTCCATCTCAGCCCATGTCTGGATTGAATTCGCTGGTAGATTGGTGTACCAAGTGAACGCTGTCTTGGACAGCGACAGGGAAACAGCTTGAGCCTCAAATACTCGTTTGTCCCTACTTCTCCACATTGCGCTAAAAATCGCCCTACGTGCTCCACGGTTGATTGGTCTTCCTCTCCAGTGAAGACAGCAAAATCAGGTGTCTTAAATCCCTCGGTATGGGATATTATCCACCCAGTCTGGGTGTGGCTTCCTATACACTGGCCTGGGAGCACCCCTGTCTATTCCCAACTGCTGGAGCACTATCTCAGCTACCCGATCAGGATTCCATGGCCTCACATTCTGCGGCCAACCCATGCCTCTTGCCCCCTAGGATCAACTGGTATGGGTCTATCGATCCCTTGATTCTCGCGTTGAAGTTAACAGGTGGCGCTGGTCTACATGGTTGATTCCCGATGCCATGTGGATATACTGGAACTCCAGGAGGCCTCATGGTTCTGGATTGGGTATATTCGCATTGGATGTACGTTCTGGATGTTTGGGTTGACTGCATTACCTTCGGCTGGACCGCCTTGAGGGAAGGTATACCCACTGACTCCATTTATCAAGTTCATTTGAGTTGGATTCTCTGTCAGTCACTGGAGGAGGCTGAAGAGGCACTCCTCCGCTACTTGACCAACGACAGGAGGACCATACATTGGAGGATAAGGCATGGCCATAGAAGCATTGACTTGAAAAGGGGGTCCTTGAGACGATGAACCCGGTCGCGATATTACTTCATTTATCGCGTTGACTACCATTGGCTTGATGACATCAGTGACGTGTCGGATCATATGGTTGGTCAATTCATTCTGCTGTTCTTCGAACATTCTCTTCATCGTAGCTACCAGCGTAGCATCTGGTGCTAGCACGAGCTTGATCATCCGTCAACTGTCGTGGTATGTCAGTGGTAACTCCGACCACTACATTAGCTGCCGAATGCTCGGACTGGTTACCATCGTTTGGATTGTTGGCGTTGTCATTCTGCCCATCCATTTGATTTCTCGTTCTCACCATTTTTTCCAAAACTCACCACAAAGAGTCCCACAGGGCGTGCCAAAAAGATGTTCGCGCGATTTGAATCGGGAATATCTTTCACCGAAATTCGTACTTCGGTTTTTATTAAGAAGGGTTCTGCGGCTCTGTTCTGATGGAAAGTCAGGGAGAACAGGCGAACGGGTGTGTGCGATGGACGAAAGTGATGGGAATATGGAGATCTACTACTATGCTACTCCTAATTGCCTCGAAATGGAAATAGATTGCTTGGATCTAAAAGTACAAGGAACGGAAAGCGCAGGAAAGTTAAGGCTACACTACGAACAGCAAAGCAGGCTAAAACTTCAAAGAAACAGAGTGTCTTTCTTGGATGATTGTCGAGAGAGCCCTTCTTTTTCTTTTTCGAGTACTTATCCTTTTTGCACTTCTAACTGCTCAAGCAGTTATTCTTTGAATTCAAATCTTTGAATTTTGGCGCTGTAATTCACCTCTAACCCACGATCTTCACAACTGACCCACATAAATCAGGACCCACGCCTTCTATGATTTGCAACTGCACAATCAACCGTCTCTTTTTGAATGATATTTCTTGGTTTTGGAAAACCTGTTCGCGCCCATGAGTCTTGCTCTGTATTCCCGAATTTCGGGATGTAATAGTCTCCATGTTGCGTATTCACGATATACCGAATTCAAGTACACTATGTCTTTCATTCGACGCGCTTTCTTTTAAACTTCCCGAATGGCACACATATCCCGAATGGCCAAACACTATTTTATTATTCGGTATGAAGTTACTATGATTCGGGATCTATCAATGGCTCCTTTCTCCACGTGTCGTTTCCAAGATACCTGAATCGGACGACAATGTTTCGGTATCAACACTTGCAAATTTTTTTATTTATATATTTATCTCTAGCTTCATGTTCTTGTGCAATTGAAATATGGAAATTGCAAACATTTGGTCACTATGAAAGACGGACGATCATCCTCATGACTCGGCTAAAATAGAAGTGTCAAAAGATTCGTCTTGATGGAGCAACCCACTTTTGATATTTAAAATGTATTTCAAGTCTTTTATACCATCGATCATAATCATTGATCGGTTTTGAAGATGGATAGTTTGCTCTAGCAGAGAATCCTTGACCGGGCAGTTCCTCAAGCTGGATGCTATTACGCTGTGTTTGATAGATAAGATAAAACTCTGGATAAGGTAGTTTTTATCTTATCCCGTGTTTGGAGTGATGTGAAATATGGATATGACTAGATATACTCTGGATAAAAAAAAATCTCACTTAGAGGTTGGGATAGATCCGAATAGGATACATGAAATTTCAAATGTAAAGTAAATGAAAACTAAATTTCTCAGTTTTGGGAACAAATTCTACGGGCTCCTCTGCCGACCTTTGCTCTCCCTCAATCTTTGGCCTCTCTTCCCATCATCTCTCTCTCCCTCTTCTTCTTCAACCTGTGTTTCTACTTTGTTCACATTCACGACTCACCCAAAATCGCCGAAACCCACGCGAAGACAAGAAAATAATTCCGAAATCACTCTCCTTGACTCTGACCGGTGATCACCGGAAAGCGAGGAGATGGGAGTTCTAATTCCATTGTCATCGTTGACTGCTTCTCGATTATGACTTAATGCGGGTTGGTGTTTTTGGGGCTAGCAATTCAGCATACAGATTAAGCGTATTGGGGTGGGTCGTATCCAGGACAGTAATGCCCTGCGTAAACAGAGAAGATGGAATTTTTCAGCTATGCTCTTTCTCTGCTTTAGTCTGGAAGCCCTTCTTTTGACTGGATTTTTGCTGAAATTGTCATGGATAGTCTCTCAGAAGTGGTCAACTGCATAGTAATATGCACTTGATGTTCATACAGTATTGAAAGAGGATCCATAGAGATTGAAAATGTGTAAGACGAAGACAAAAGACATCATTGCTTTCGGCATTACAGACTCTCAAACTTCATTGATTACAATCCACGGCCAAGCAAGGTCAACGCAGTCTCTTGATTCTGGTCAGGGTTTTTCATGCCTAGCGAGTACGGGTTTTGATTGCATAGATATACAATCTTGCGCTCTATTGCATCTACATTGTATCTCGTGCTTGCCATCTAAACGTCGTCTTGGCTCGGGCTCACCATCTACACCATCCCGGCTCGCGGTCGCCATCTATGCTGTCCTGGATTGCGCCACAGCTTGACCTCTGGCGCTAGTTTGACGAGCCCTACCTCATGACATCGCTACAGGACATCTGGGCCCGTGGGTGGAACGTTATGGTCAGCAGCATTCTCCGATCCGCCGTGTACGACCCATGCGGTGCTGCTCGCGTCCCTTGTTCAAGGTGGTGGCAGCAGATTTCACTAAGATTCTTGTGATTATGATTTGAGCAGACTTTTATTGTTCTATGCAGGTGGCTCTGCTGTTGAAAGCCATTATGTTCAACAATTTTTGCATTTTTATGTCTTCCATTGCTGTTGCTTGATTATTTGGGGAACTCTTTGTTTGGCATTACCTGAAAATCATTTGTTATTTTTGTGCAGTGGAAATGGAAGGTTAGAGATGACGAGTGATTTATGTTCTAACATTGAAACAACAGCTTCTAATGCGAATGAGTCAGTTCTTTTGAATACTATTCGATAGTGCCGTTGATGCAATTCAAGAGTTGGAAGCCATGGCAACAATGGACGGCATTGCGGTGCTGGTCGTAGGCTCAAGTTCCGTCATGCCAAGCTGAGGGAGTAGTTGCCTGGCCATAGACTCTTGTGACATTCCAGAATTGATGGGAGGATCATTTTAGCCGTACAATTTTTGTTTCTTGGCCCTTGGTGTAATCAGTTCATGTTAATCAATGAAATGTCAGTTTGCTGCAGAATCAATTTCTATTTGCAGTTAATGAGTGAAGTTTGATTTGAGATATGCGTGGTTTTGCACCTTGAGAATGGAATAAACTTTTACACGAGTACGGTTAATGTGTTGGCTGCAACTGAGATTTAAAAAAAAAAAAACGCAAAATTGGGTCATGAGATTGCTAATAGTTTTACTCGTGTTTTCTGCGTGAGATTGAGAAATTATAGTTGATCGTCACAATGCATCTTTGCACCTTAAAATGGGTTGATTTTTTTTTTTTGTAACATTGGGTCATGCATCCTTTTCTTTCTTTTTTTTTTTTGTCACTTACCATCAAATTAACTAAATGTTTTATTTAATCGAATTATTTCAGTTACTCCTATTTAACTTTATCGTGCTAATCTCCTTAAGCATCGATATACTCTCTTTCAATTAGTTGAGAGGTGGAAGTGAAATTTTAGTAATTTAGTGAGGCTAAGGAGGGAAAAAGAAGTCCTGATCACGTCAAAGGGCTTTCAAATATAGCTTACCAAACAATCATGCATTTTCTCGAAAGCCTTTTTCACCTACATTTCATCAAAGAGTTGCATTTCCTCAAAACTCCTTAAGCCAAAGCCTTTGTGTGTGGCCAAAAGCTTTTTCCAATACCGAACTAAAAGGAAATAAAAGTAAACAAAAAAAAAAGGGTTTGCTTTTTGGTTTTCTTTTCAGGGCCGCCGCACGAACAGAGAACGAATAGTCGTGGGTTTGTTTTTGCTTGAGAAGTAACGCCACACGGTGATCCTTTTCTTGCGAGGCGGACGAAGGAACAAGACAACGGACAAAGTTCTTGTTTTCAGCGGTACGTGGAGTAAATAAGGACGGGTACTAGATTTTCTGCTTGTGAGTTCTCTAAGTGAGTTGTGTGTGTGAGATTGTGAGATGATCTTGCAGGATTAGCTTTGTGTTTAATTTACGGTTGGGAAATACTTGAGCATATAAGTGATATAAACTTTGATTCTTTGGTTATAATATACTATTTATGGCTGACCCTCTCGTAAATATATGTACAGACATTTGGATCAAATCACGTAAATATCTGGTATCCTTCATAATTTCTTGTTTGTTTCTCTGGCTCTCTCACATTGATTTAATTGCAAGATCCGTTAGCGATTTTGTGTTATATTATAACAAATATGGTGTAGGAGACTGTCATGATGTGTGTGGTTCAAATTAAAACATATCGTGGCTGTTGTTAGTGAAGTCTGTACTTGATTAATATTTGAAGCAAAGGATTGTCTCTACTTGATTAGTAGTTGAGGCAAAGGATTGTCTATGACGTGCTATTAAGGACAGGGGAGAATTAGATTATAGTATTAATGAGAATTTGACATTACGAGACATTCGCACCAAATTCTTCAACCACCCATTGAGAAGTTGGCCACGGATGGAGTCATCATCTTCGATCTAACTTACGAATGCACAATTAATTTTTCTTGATCATCTATGGGGCCCATTTGACCGACAAAGATGTATGTCTTCCAAAATCAAAATATTAATGCAATAATGAGCTAGACCTATGGAACTTGAAATCGATAGACATGTATAAACAAAGGATACTCATTACTGGATGAAAGGAAGCGCGCCGAATTGAAATCATATTGTTATTGATTCCTGAATTTGGCCCATTTGTTTGAAGGACTACTCACAATCTAATACACATCGTGTAGTAAACCGAACCAGTCTAATACATCTAGCACTGCCCGCATTTCTAGTACCATATTGAAATACAGATAAGTTCCTTTCCGGTAAAGATTTGAAATATTTAAGGAAATGTTGACAACTTCACCGCACGTAGGTAACCTGTCAAAAATCTAGATAAACTTTAAAATAGTACGATGTCAATGCGAATAACTCTGGACTAGACGATTGGCGTGTTTGACCATTCTTCCAAAGAGATATAAACGTTTTATAATGTCGATTAAAACTTAGGTCGACAAGGTACATATTTAACAAATGCTGCTTGAAAGTGAATTGCCCCACTCATCTCACCATACTAATTTTTTTTTTTACCTTGGCATCTCACAATGAGATTCATTTAACCAAATTGTGAGTTGAATTCAATCTTCTGAGTTTGTTTGACCAAAAAAAAAAAAAAAAAGAAAAAGAAAACACAGCTATGGCCAAGTATATGATTCCCTAAGCGCCCTTTAAATTGAGCTCACAAAAATCACAAAACCATATGATCACTCTCTTGAGAGACATGGATGGAGTGAAGTTGCACGGAACTTGGGCGAGTCCATACAGCGCCAGAGTCGTATGGGCATTGAAGCTCAAGGGCATACCATTTCAATACATTGAGAAGACCTCTCCAACAAAAGCGCCTCGCTTTTGCAATACAACCCGGTGCACAAGAAGATTCCCGTGCTTGTCCATGGCCCGCGACCCCTTCGCGAGTCCATGGTCATCGTTGAGTACCTTGAGGAGACGTGGCCGCGATACCCGCTGTTGCCCATCGATCCTCACGAGCGAGCCGTGGCGCGTTTCTGGGTCAAGTTCATCGAGGACAAGGTTTGCAAATATAAGATTCTCTACTTAGTGAATTCATCTTTTTAAGACAGTCGATCTTCAATTCACGAGTTCCACTTGTTTAAATACCCAATCGAACTTGCCATGAGACAAATTGCGTCTTTATCGACGTTTCAAGTGTACGTGATGCAGAGTCCTAATGTTTGGATGGTTTATCGAACGGGCGGCGAACAGCAAGAGAAGGCCGTGAGGGATAGCTTGGAGATGCTGTCCATCCTAGAGGAACATGGTCCAAACAAGGGAAAGAAATTCTTCGGAGGGGACGCCATCAACATCGCGGACATTGCATTTGGTGGGGTGGCACATTGGATGGGAGTCGTAGAAGAAGTGTCGGGAAGGAAGGTGTTCGATGCCGAGAAGTTCCCTCGCTTGCATGCTTGGATGGGCAACTTCAAGAGCTTGCCCTTGATCGCCGAAAACTTGCCTGATCAAGGGAAGTTGTGCGAATTCCTCGTCCGCCAAAGAGAGAAATTGAAGTCATCGTCTCCACGCAAATGATGCCCGGACTTTGGGCCTTTGTTCGTGAGCCTCCATGATCGATGTGGTGATCTAGGATTCTATATGAAAGTACTGAACATCGTTTGGATATCTGTTGCTGTCTCTATGTAGCACGAGTGAAGTGGGTTCTCTGGTCTGAAGTTTCAAGTTGAAGCTTCTAATTAGCACATGCAACAAGGTAAAATGTATTTCTAGGCGCCGGAATCTTGTCTTCCGAGGCACGTAATGTCTCAGTTTGCTGAAGTCTTAAATCTAAAATAATTCGTGGTAATGGTTATATTATACTAATACATAGATAATTCATGCTTCAATATTTCGTGCTACCTTCCTAACCTAAGTTCATGAACGCCCTTATAAATTCCTTTTCATTTTATCTGATGACTATTGCCTCAGAGTGTAAATGGAGATAATTGAGTATTCTTTCTTGTGACAAGTGCAAAGCTTGATGTTGTATTTACAAAACAAAATGGGTAGACCAGATCTATGGATTTTTTCAGACCATGATCAATGAAGACGATATGGTTAAGCGGCTAACTTGGAGGGAAGAGAATAAATTTCAAAATGAGGAATATGCAAGTGTCATGGGCCAAAAGTATCCTAGCTGAAGACAAGCCCGTGCGGATTCTGTTCAGCCGGGACATTAAGCCACCTTCTCTCGATAGATCTTTCTCAAGGATAGTATTGCAAATCACATCCTCCTAATTGATTATGCCACGTCAATTTAGCTCGGGTGTCTAGTCTTTTGACTAAAACATACATCACCTTAGCACAATTATTGATTTTGGCTTACCATGACCATCATCTAAAAAGCTGTATCAACTCCAGATCAATTTGTGCCTAAGAGGCCACATCGGCGGGAGAGATCCTTTGAGAGACAATTATCTCATTATTGGATTCCAAGCACAAACGTCGTGATATCACTCAAAAACTTAGTTTTATCAACTCTTGTGCATCTCTCATGTTACGCCCCGGACCCGTCGGACGCGCAACATCCATTGACCTGATCATTTCATTTATCGCTTGGCCAACTCTAGCGACGGCCCAAGACTTGTCGCGGCCAAATGACAACTAACAAATGCGACAGCGGAAACGCACAACCCCTGACAAACACACATGTGGGATAGAGAGATAGAGAAAATTTAATTTACATATCATATAACAGTAGAGGTTTTTATACAACCTGGAGAGAGACTATCAGCTGAACCTCAAAAACAAACCTAAGTTAGCCAAGGTCAAAAAGTCACTAAGCCCCGTCCATGCATCCTCAGGGAATCACTCATCCTCAGACAAAGGGAACTCCTTTGGATCAATCTCCTCAGATATCGGAGAGCTAGGCTCGCCATCTGCCTGCTCGACGAACACATCGTCTGCTCCCTTGATCTCCATAACTATATCCCCATCTACATCCAGGACATCCATCGGCTCAAGGTCTACGACCTCGCCTCCAAAAGTGGTCGCATTCATCAGGCTTGTCGGCCCCATAAAAAAGACTGGTACATCCAAACCCTGCAGAGGGCCCTGCCACAACTCCTGACCCCTCCGACTGTACCATCCCTTGTATCTATGGGGGATCAAATGTCATATCCCTCGTCGACCTATACGGTGCAGCTATGCCGCTCATACACAACTCCGTCCATAGCAGAGTACAAAAATACCTGTGTCTCAATCTCTTGAGGGATCCTGTGGCGGACTCAAGGAATATGAATATTCATACCTATGGTCGAGGGTCTAAAATGGCGATCAGCCCAAAATATGTGAGTTGAAACTCAGCAAGCACATGCCTAGACTCAATTTAGAATGAAGCATATGTCTCAGGCCAGAATGTAAACAATCACACGCATATTGTGACTTTAGACCACACAAATGCAAATGCAGATGCTCAATATTTCATTTGGGGTCCCCGGTGGTTCACTAGCACTTCCGGACTGAACCCCACCGGTGGCTCAACAGCACTTCCGGTTCGGCCACATCATAGACGTCTTAGGCCTGTGTTACAACCCGTGTCTATTCACACCGAAGTTAGCACCCTTGTCTCTCCAGTTACCCCGTACTGAGCACGTTCAGGCGCAAGTGCAACGACCTTGGCTCAATTAGCACTGCGATCAGCACCTTCTTATTTCCCCGCATTCCCGGTGGCCCCCTAGACACTGCCGGGCCGTCCCGTATGGTTCTACGCACTCTGCCAAATACACATGTCTCATGCCAGTATGCAGATCAATGATGAGCATCACAAAATTCTCAATTGGCCCACCCTGTAAACACTTATGCAAGTCAACTTTGCCACATGCAGTTCCCTAGATTATTCACCAGAGCATACAATTCAACTCAAAATAAAACGAATATAATAACCAGGCATTTTACGTTGCAAAAACTCGTTTCCATGACCCGATTTCCATTGTAAGTCACCTAGGCTCAAAGGTAAGCAATATGGCACACAGAGCAATTTCTGGAGTCCACAAAAATTACCAATTGACCCCTATGGTCAGAAATGAATAGTCGACATTTGACGTCCAGGAAATTTAATATTTTTCATCATAAAATTTTCCCTACCAG
>JAGVVM010016365.1:0-13942 GCA_019149425.1 Psidium friedrichsthalianum | reverse complement strand
AACATAGAGAGATACAAGGCCAGGATCGTGGCCAAAAGGATTCACTTCAAAAGGAATGAATTGATTACACGGAGGACTTTTTCTTTTATATCTAAGAAAGATTCTCTTCGTATCATTTTGGCGTTGGTTGCCCATTTGACATGGAATTGCATCAAATGGAAGTAAAAACGGCATTCCTCAATGGAGAACTAGAAGAAGAGGTTTATATGAAAATAACCAGAAGGATTCCTCTCTAGTGATGGTGAGGATTTGGTGTGCAAACTTAAGAAATCAATATATGGCTTAAAACAAGCATCCCGCCAATGCGTACATAAGGTTTCATGAAGTTATCTCTTCATTCGGTTTTGTAGAGAATATCATGGATCAATGTATATACCAAAAGGTCAGTGGGAGCAAAGTTTGTTTTCTTGTCCTTTATGTAGATGATATTTTTACAACCAATGATAAGAGATTGTTATATGAAGTGAAACCAATCTCTTTAAAAGCTTTGACATGAAAAGATATGGGTGAGGCATCTTATATCATTAGCATTAAGATCCATAGAGATAGAGGTTGAGTCATTTTGGGACTGTCTCAAGAAACCTATATCAATAAAATCTTAGAGAAATTTGGATGAAAGATTGTTCACCGAGTATAGCATCTATTGTGAAGGGTGACGGGTTTAATTTGAATTAGTGCCGAAGAATGATTTAGAAAGGGAACAAATGAAAAGCATCCCATATGCTTTTGCTGTCGGAAGCTTAATGTATGCTCAGTTTGCACTCGACCTGATATAGCTTTTGCTGATGAGAATGTTGGGAAAGATATCAGAGTGATCCAGGTATGAACCACTGGAAAGCTGCAAAGAAGGTGATGAGATACCTAAAAGGTACAAAGAATACATGCTTATGTAAAGGCGAACTGACAACTGGAAGTAATTGGATATTTGGATTCGGACTTCGCTGGTTGCGTTGATTCTTGAAAATCAACATCGGATATTTTTATACTTGTGGGGGAGCGTTTCTTAGAGGGAGTGCGAAGCAGACTTTGGTTGCTACTTCCACTATGGAGGCTGAGTTCGTTTCTTTGTTTTGAGGCTACATCGCATGGTATGTGGTTGAGAGTTTCATTTCAGGGCTTAGAATTATGGATTCTATTGCCTAGGCCATTAAGGATGTTTTGTGACAATTCAGCTGCTGTTTTCATGGCTAAAAATCACAAGAGTGGTAGTCGAAGTAAGCAAATCGACATTAAGTATTTAGCCATTAGGGAATGTGTTAAGGAAAAGAAAGTGGTCATAGAACACGTTAGCACTGAATTGATGTTAGCTGATCCTTTAAATAAAGGCATGCCACCAAGGAGTTACAAGGATCATATAGATAAAATGGGGAATTGGTCCCATTATGTAAATTTTCTTGTATGGACAAAGTTGTGAAACTCTCATTCGGTTGTGATGTTTTCTCAATTTAAGGTGCACATTCAGTTATTATGAGAAAAATTGATCATTTTGACCTAGAATAAATTTAAGGGTTTATTCATTAAGTAAACCAGAATAAACATAGGATTATTCATTAAGTCATGTTATCACATATGGGCTGATTTTGATGAGATAAGATGCATTGTGATACATGGAAGATAATACTCGTTTTAAGAGGACTTGTCGTCATGGTTCATATGTTTTGTCTTCAGCATGAAGTTAATGCGTATTTGGTTCATAATTTCGTTGATGAATGTTGGATCAAGTGGGAGAATGTTATAAATAATAAATCATGATCCCACATTAATGAAATACCGATATTTATATTACATCAACGCTATATACGCACATTAATTTTACGTGATAACCGTCTCGCCGATAAACCGTCTTGATGGGAGACAATTATCTATAAGGGGCAAACGTCAGTTTAAATAAGTTATCTTAGCCAAGCCCCTACGTTAGCTTGAAAAGTGGTTACGACGTCAGTTTTATTTTAGTCGTCAATTTTCATCATGAACGTTACAAGAGAGACTTACGTTCATAGAGCACACCGCCATCGCTTTGGAGGGGGTAATTGGCTAGAAAGATTCCGTTTTCGTCGGACGTTCAACGCACATATACGAAATCATCGTCTTCATCAATGGCTGGAGGTATATTCGTTTACAATCACCGTTTCTGCATTTTCGTTCCCGATATCGCACGAATTTCGGTTTCGTGTTTAAGGTTTTGGGATCGTCAGTTTCTTCGAATTATAGTTCTTACATATCACTTTTTTGTGTTTCCCCTGCAACTTTTATTTTTATTTTTAAATTGTTTCTTGTCAAGCAATTCTAGCCTGCAATTACTGGGACAAGATTTTTCTCTCGAGCCAATTAAAAAGAGTTTCCCACATTGTCTGATACATATCATGCGGATTATCTCGTTTATTTATTTGTTAAGAAATGAAGAAGAACATCATTGAAAATAGTGAGAATATATGCAACCAAATAGGGGTTTATGATTCGAATTATAATGAGACAAGGGAAAATAATAGCCAACGGTTAGGTTGATATACAATGAGCACCAGTCTCCTTGGTTTGCTATCACCCTATTTCACATTCTACCCAAGTTGCCATTTAATCTCTATCCAGTAGAAGTGTTTTCTCCCAGACGACAGTAGGGGGCTAACTCTCCATGTTATCACAACTATTCTGTGCGTGTTTTGCAACTACGCCTATTTAATATTCTATTTCAAGGTTACTAGTGAAGTAAGTATTGCACTTTGCCGTACAAACATACGCTCGACTGGTTAATCAGCCAAATCCACATGCTAATGATGGACATGTTAGGTAAATCCCGTCAGTCCTTGGCTGGTAAAGATATCTGCTAGGCAAGCTCGTGATGAGAATTTAGTGTAGGTTTACTGTCTATGATGTCTCCAGGTGGCTGATGTCTTTTCTCACTTCACGTCTTTCGGTTCATAAAAGTAGTTATCTCCTTTTCAATTAGAATGGAAGATGGGAAATATCAACTAAGAAAACATATGTGCAAGAAGCGCATGATGAAGAAACTGACATTTGTTCAGTTGTCAACAGATTGTCCATTGAAGTGCATATGTATGATTTCATCCGTTCGACAGTCCCAGGTAACATTGTCATCATTTTCTCAATAGATTGTAGCGGTCATCTAAGGCCAATCCTGAATGTTATCTCGTGTACTGTTGTTGCTATGCGATCGCCTTTTATTTTTCAGGCTCAATAACTGGCTGATTCAGTCACAGATCTAACCTATCAAGGTAAAGCAAGCCACCACTTTGCTTCTTGTTCCTTTGGAGTGGACATTGTGTGACATTGATTTTGTACTAACATTATGGAGCCAGTAACTTATCTCATTTATGTGAGATGCAATTTGAAGCCTCACGGAGACATTATGCAATTTTGCAGAGACTGAGCTTGTGGAGATTCTTCCGTAGATTCTACTAAACGTACGCAATATGCTTTCGGTGCCGTAGCCACAGCTTAGCGAAATCCCAGATTGCATATCTTTCATGCCCATTGAATCAAATTATGCACCACAATAGCCCTTAAAAAAAATTCCTAACAAATTATGATGCTCGGGCATTATAGATCGACAATACAATTTCTATCGAGTAAAGCCACCACGCAACCGGACAAAGACAAATACAGGACATCAAATGCTAAAAAGCCATAGCCAATAACACATGTTTTCAATAGAACGACAGTCCGAAGCTTAATTCGGCTGATAGTAAGGGTACACGGTGTAAAACGTCTGGAGGAGGGTAAGCAGCAAGAGGATAATGGCGGCAAAGAGAGAGAGGCATGTCCACGGACTGCTGAAACGTTCGCGGATGAGGCTTCTCCACCAGACCCGGTACTTGCTTTCGTAGTACCGCTTGCGATACTCACTCACCCCCAGGATTTCGTCACACAAGTAGCCTAGATTGAAATCGCAAATGACCTCTCTGCACCTCATCAACAGCTTCGCCACGTCCGCCTCGTTTCCCATGTCATTGATGATCCCGTGCTTGTGGAGAACCTCAATGTCCCTGGGGCTATTGACCAATCTGTCCCTGAACGTGAGGTAATTCGTGAAGAAGGGCTTTGGTGGTTGACGCTCTGTTCGTACGCAACCATATTCAGGAGGAGAGAGACGTTGTTGTCGTCGAGGGACAATGGAGGGAAACGTAGAGTGCGGTTACGGAACTCGATGTCCAGCAAGTCGTGGCCCTTCCTCTTCTTGAATTGAATGCCCGCCTCTTCCAGCTCCGATGCGAAGTGTAGGTCCATATTGCGTTCCGCATGCTCGAATCGAGTAATCATCATTTTTTTTTTGTTTGGTAAAAAAATTCTTTTTTTGATTCGGTAACTTCGATTATCTAACTCCGCGGAGACTTTCTCACTCACTGATTGGAGGAAGGTGGAGCGGAAAACTTCGAACAGATGAGCCTTGGGTTTTCCGGCATCCAAGTCAGAGGCATCATAGCATCCGGCGAAGGGTGTCTCGAAGAAGGTGACGGCGAGTACTTCCAGCGGCACAGCTTGGTGATGATCAATGTTGTTCTTCTTGTTGATCACCTCGTACAGTTGGTTGAGAACGAAGAAAGGTGGTTGGTTCTCCAGCAATAGAAGGTCGCGTCGAAGGGTTGTTATAATCCGGTCATTGGTGAAAATAGGATCGTCCTTAGTTGGCGACCAATCGATCTGTAAGCAAAAATGACCATGATTTAAGCGTAAGACTAGCAGAAATTCAATCAATGCCTAATTTTGTATGCATTGTAAACTTCTAATGGTATATTCTTTTGGACCGGTGGGTTTGAAAAATAGACAATAAGTTGTAGATGGATCACAATTAATTCACTCAAAAAAATTATGCTAGTAAACAAAGGATATCGTTTAACATTTAAATGTTGCTCTACCTTCCCGTGGAGAAGGTCGTAGTTAATGCGCAAAAGTTCGACCACGAAGCAACCATCGATGACCATCATCCGCGCAAAGTGAACACAAAAATACCGTCCTTCGTCAACATTCAGCGAATAACAAGCCTTAATTTCCTGCTCCAATGTCCACACGGCTTTCTCAGGCCATCCAAAAGCTTGGCTTTCGCAATCCGACCACCGTCATCGTCATCTTTACGTTGGCAGTCATCGGACACTCTCTCCGCGTCGGTTGTCCTCTGCATTTTTTTATCTCTTCTATGCCGCTCTAACTTCCCTTCTAGAAGGCGGTTTAGAAACCACAACTTGTGCTCTTCCGTGACCCGCAGTCGAGATGAGGATTCCTCCCGTTCCCATGGCTTATTGAAGGGACCGATGCCTAACATTTCAGGATCGAACGCGTTATTGTGAACTCCACGCAAGTTGCCAGGGACTCTGTTGATGGTCCGCCGACTCTCCACATCGGGAGGAAGCCCTCGTTTGAGGCAGTCCTCGACGTCGATGACCCATGATAGAGTCTCAGGCTTGATGTTATCGCCTCGATCCATTGTGGTAAGAATATATATCCCAGAAAAAACAGAGAAATTTCAAATGGGATCAAAAGTTTGGCCACGAGTTGAGATGGAACTTCAGTTCCTGAAGACACATATGCAAGTGTTTGAGACGTTATATAATTAGTGGAGTTTTCGTTTAGGAAAATGGAAGTCAAGTGTTCAGTCAAGTAAACACATGGAGAGAGTTCGAGAGAACAAAAATCTAACTACTACGAATTTGTCGTATGTGGGAGCTGACTTCATCCACCAAAAATTGTATTCATTATTTAAAATGGGAGTGTGTGTCAAATGAAATATCTGATTTATGTCCACACACTCCTTGCTAATGAGACAAATAATCTAACTACGGCGAATTTAACTTAAATATAATATGCAGTAAATATCAATAAAGTTGTATATAAGGCATGCGGGAATCCGTTTATTCGTCCAAAAAAGATTTGTAAGGTCACCGGGAAGGTTTATTACACTTTATTATGCCATAATTCCATGATCCGATTATTATAATTCCCTTGACATTTGAGAGGAAAATTCGTTAAAAAATCCTGAACTTATTACACTTTTATCAATTTAGTCCTAAATTTTTAATTTTTCCAATTCAGTCTTAAATCTTTTGCATTTATACTAATTCAGTTCTAAACCTTTTTTTGTGCTAATTTAGCCCCGTGCCAACTCAGTCTATCCGGCCAATTTTGATTGCTCGATAGTGACGTGGATAATTTTTTTATTAATATTTTTTTCAAATTAATTTTTTCCATTTTCAATTTCTTTAGTTCTATTTCATTTTTTTGTTTTTCTTCTTTCTTCTTCCTTTGCCCCTTCTTGCTCCTCCTGCTACTGTTGATGTAGTGACCGGCCAGAGGCTAGGCTGGCGAGGTCCATTGTTGGGGCCAAGCCTCGCCGGTGCCAGGCGAGGTGGGTTAAGGCATGGCGCGACCTCGCCCAGATCTAGCCTGGGCAAGGTCAGCCAGCTCACTGTCCATGGTGAGGCCACCATACCATGGACGACGATGTGTGACCTCTGGGCAAGGTCGACCAACCATGGCGAGGCTCGCCCTTACTGACGCCGACCTCGCCCAGCCATGTAAGCCAAGATCTGGGCAAGCACCAACCAATGAATGCAGCAAAAGATGAAAAGTTGCAAAATCAGGCAAAAGACTTGCAGATGAGCCTTGCTC
Source organism: Psidium friedrichsthalianum (assembly GCA_019149425.1). Taxonomy (NCBI): domain Eukaryota; kingdom Viridiplantae; phylum Streptophyta; class Magnoliopsida; order Myrtales; family Myrtaceae; genus Psidium; species Psidium friedrichsthalianum. The sequence goes on along the minus strand of JAGVVM010016365.1, from coordinate 7,324 downwards.
AATCTCAAGGATGAAGCCATGACTTTGACCCAATCCTTGCTCTTCGCCTTTGCGAGGGTGAGCCTCGCCGTCCATGCCCAGGCCACCATGGCTGGTCGACCTTGCCCAGGCAGATTTGGGAGAGGTCGCGCCTCGCCATGGCTGGCCTCACCTAGGTCTCCACACTAACGACAACAGGAGGAAGAAGAAAGGAGGCAAACGAAAAAGTAAAGAGAAGAAAAAAAAATAAAATAAAAAATAAAATGAAAAATTATTAAAATATTAATAAAAATTATCCACGTCAATGCCGGCGTCCATGTCTCCTCAGGTTGGCTTTCAGGTCACTGTCGACTAGCCAAAGTTGATTGGATGGACTGAATTGGCACAAACCCAAAAAGTTTAAGACTTAATTGGCATAAAAAAAGGTTATAATTGAATTTACATAAATTCAAAAAGTTTAGGAATGAATTAATAAAATTAAAAGGTTTAGAACTGGATTGACAAAAATGCAATAAATTTAGGGCTTTTTTTGATAATTTTCTCACACCTGAGATGAGATGTTTACTAGACTTGAACTGGGAGCTTGCTGTTGCCTTGACACTTGAGACGAGGTAATTGGTCAGAATAGACAAAAATATCATCTTCACGAGCACCTAAATATTTTTGTGACATTACCGCAAATCTCCCTAGTTTGTTGTTGCCTCAACACAAATATTAGATAGACGTAAATCTCCCTTTTTTTTTTTTGTGACAGTACTGAAAAGGGAGTTTCTTCTCCTTGTGACGAGGAAAGCAACATTGAATAGACGAAGCTATTTGGGATTTAGCAAGGCAGGGGCCAGTATTGCCTGCAATGCATCTGATTTGCTGACCTTTAGCAAAGGAACCGAGAGTGATACCCATGCCTTCACCTTTCAGCAGAGCGTCATAGCGATCTACCTACGTCGAGAGCGAGTACTCATCCAAAGATTTGCTTTTCGACGACATGGAAAGGGTTTTTGTTCCTGAGGTGAGAGACCCGGAGAGGGAGAAGGCGATGTGAATGAAAAATCGATATTTTGGAAAGTGCTGAAAAGAGGTGTGTGAGATCTAAAAAGAGGAGTCGTATGGTCGGGAGATGAGAATGATGAGGTACATGTCAAAAAGTGGCGTCTAATACGGTCGCACAAAATTGAAACAAATTAGCTGACCACCGTATTTAAAAGAATTAAAATTTTTTTGAAAGAGAACATATGTTGATACTCAAAAAATCGGCTCGAGCCTAAGTAGGTGGGAAGGCCTGTGGGGTGTTGTTGATGAAACGAGTGTCCAATACGCCTAAGAACATGTTGGTGTTCAAGTATAGGTCGTAGCCGATAATCGAGTAGAGGATAGCATTGGTCACACTGAGTAAACGGTAGAGCCGTCAATATGGGTCAAAGACCCATATTTGACCCATATTTTGTATAAAATAGGTCTCATATGGGTCATTAACATTTAAAGGATTCACTAAAAATGGGTCCAAAGGTTGAAGTGAAATTAAATAGGTCAAAACTGGGCCACGCATGAAACCCATTTTCGACCCATATTGGACCCATTTCGACCCATAACTCTCACAAATTACAAATGAACCTAGGGCCTTTCCGTTTGTTTCACGGAAAATGTGATACTTTTGGAAATCATTTTTCAGGATGTCATTTTTCAAGAAAATAATAATATTTTCCGATATTTGATTAATACTTAAAAATAAACTGAAAAACAATTTTCGTAGTTTGTTATGGAATTGATTTTCGGGGACCGACGGTGGCAGCGGCCGGCGATTGGCCGCGGCGGCGACGGGTGGCCGATCGCGGCGACCGGCGATTGGCCGCGGCAGCGACGGGTGGCCGGTCGCGGCGGCCGGCGATTGACCGCAGCGGCGACGGGTGGCCGGCTGCGGAGACCGGCGGCCGTCCGCGGCGACCGGCGGCCGACCGCGGAGACCGCCGGGGCGGCCTGCGGCCGGCCGCGGAGACCGGCCGGGGTGACCCGCGGCGGGCCTCTGCGACCGGCCGGGCTGACCCGCGGCCGGCCGAGGAGATCGGCCGGGGCGACCCGAGGCCGGCCGCGGCGACCGGCCGAGGCGACCTCAGGCCGGCGGGGGCGACCGGCCGAGGCGACCCCAGGCCGGCCGTGGAGACCGGCCGTGGAGACCGGCCGAGGAGACCGCAGGCCGGCCGCGGCAACCGGCGGCCGACAGTTGACCCACGACCATGTTCGGCGGCAGTAACCATCGGTGGCGACCCGTCGCCGCCGACCGCCGCCGCTCGCCGTGGCCGGAGAAAAATGAAAGAAAAAATAAAAGCAAAATAAAATAGGTTAAATGAATTATATAATTTTTCTTAGAATATTAGTGTGATTTGGCAATATGGGTCAAAATGGGTCAGGTCGGGTATGGGTTGGTTGCGGGTTGGGTTGGGTTGGGTATGGGTCATTGAATATGGGTCAAAATGGGTTAGACAGGTCAATATGGGTCGGACCATATTCGACCCGACCCAAACCCGACCCGACCCACCCATTTGACACCTCTAGTAAACGGTACACAATGAAGACATGCGAGTAAGGGAGATAAAGTCAAAGGTTCAACCGCCTAGTAGATAAAGAGAGCAATTACCAAAAGAGACCCGAAAATCTACGAATAGATTAGTATTTAGAAGTAATCGCTACCGGTAGGTTATCTCTTGTAATCGATATAAATAGTCGAAGAAGAACCTTTGTAAAGAATCCGCAATCAATAATAACACTTATCAATTTCCCTACAATTTATCTTACCAGTTCTTTATTCTTGCTTATTGTGCTTTGTTTACTTTATCCGTTTTACTCTTAGTGTAGCCATTATCTCTCACTTTTTGTGTGAATATCCCCACATAACTTGATTCACTCCAAAAGCTGAAGATCACAACCTTTGGTGAAAGATCTTTCATTGTGGATTATTTCCGATGAAACACGTACATATTTTAGACCTAATGCACATTCTCTTACAATTTTGCATATAAAATAGTCCGATTGCTTTATACTATGTCGATAATTTCTTAACATCCTAGGCATGCATTAGTAACATAATTTTTTAGCACAAGTGATTGCAAGTGATACTACATGTCAGTGGTGAAATGAAGTTTATCCATTGGATACTACAATATTTAATAATTCCAAAAGTGAGATGTCTAAATTTCTGTATGAGATCAATAGCTTAAATATATTCAAGAAAGTACATTTTCCCGACGAAACAAATATATCAACAAAGGTCAACGGTGCAAACCCTGAACTAACATTTTGACTGCGCCGACAGGAACTAATTCCGGTGGATCTAGTTCGACTCCAACAGAAACTGCTTGCAGTGCATCTAGTTCGTTGAACGCAGCTTCCAAAACTGCTACGATGTGCTCTTAAGCTTTGGAGGTCGAGAAACTATTTATTAATTTTTACAATACTTTACGAATTTTTTTTTCTTTTATTTCCTTGTTTCTTTTTGTGTTTTCCGGCGATAGCCGTCAGCCGATGGGCATTCATGTTAGTAAGTTTTGGTCAAAATTGATTGGATGGATTGGATTGACATAAATGCAAGAGGCGTAGAATTTAATTTACCAAAAAAAAATGATTTAATCGACATAATTATAATAAGTTGAGTTTTCACTTCGGAAAATGGCAGTCTGAGTTTTCGGGCAAGTTAACGCGCGGAGAGCGAGAGGAACAAAAATCAAACTTCTACGAATTTGTCATACGCGGGAGCTGAATTCATCCACCAAAAATTTTATTCATTATTTAAAATGGGAGTGTGTGTCAAATGAAATATCTGATTTATGTCCGCACGCTCGTTGCCAATAAGAAGGAAAAGATAAGAGTGGGTCTGAACTGCAGGTGAGGAGCAATGAGTGCAGTCGCACATTTTATAAAATTTGTTTTTTCATGAAAAAGAAATGAGAACCATCCAAAATTTCCACGCTTGTGCGGTACGTATTTTCGTAAATCTATTTATTAACTTACTAAATGTTGTATTATGATTTGGTGATATCACTTAATATATTAATTTTATTATATTTATTACAGTTACTTGTATATAATTTATACCTTTCTACCAAACTTCAAACCAAGACCATAGAGAGCGTGTGCTTATTCAATAGAAGTAAACATCTTTCTTAATAAAATCGAAAGGAAATTCAAATATTATTAGCAATAATAATAAGAAAGCGTCATTAAATAAAATCCGTTACGTCGGCAAGATCCGCCAATGCCTTTTGGCGTGCTTTTCTGTTATGTCGGCAAGATTTTTAGTCAAAAGATTTCCTTCCGCGCGGCAATGCTTTGCGGTGGCAAGAAATTATTCATTCTAACGTGGAGAAGAAGAAAATACTGTGCGGTACCATCCACTTGGCACGTCAATGTATCAGGGAGAAAATCAGGACTCCTCTCACCTCACACTTGTCCCATCTGCTTTTCCTTGTTCATTTCTTTATTCGGATGAAACTCTACCTCTGCATTACGGCCGATCCCACTCGATTCAAATGTCTTTGACATATATGATTTGGATATCAGATCAAGCCTATTTGAAATTCAGCCCGACCCGATCTATTGACACCCTAGATTGATGACCATTTTGGTGGATCCTCTATAGAGCCGTCAATATGGGTCTATGACCCACATTTGACCTATATTTTGTATAAAATGGATCATATATGGGTCATTAGCTTTTAAAGGACTTATTAAAAATGGATCTAAAAGGTTGAAGTGAAATTAAATGGCTCAAAATTGAGCCACACATAAAACCATTTTTGACCCATATTAGATCTATTTTCGACTCATAATTCTCATAAAGTACAAATGAGCCCAAAGCCTCAAAGGCTAAACTTTCTTTTTATTATTTTTTTAATTTTTTTTTTTCACAAATGGCCCATGGCCGCCGATCGTCTGCTGCTGCCATCCGCCGGTCGCCACCACTGTCCGTCGACCGCCCCTTGCCGCCGCCGCTGCCGATTGTCCGTTGGACGCCCTCAATCTACTTGAAACTCACCATAGAATTTCCAGTAAATAGATCATCCAACACTTAAATACCTAACAATATTGAGTTACAAGGAAACAGGCCAATTATGTAACGCATGCTCAGCACAGGATGTCATGTGACCAGATCAAACAAACAACCGTAGGCAGGAAATAAGGAACACTAATTGACAAGAACGCTCGACTGGTTAATCTGCCAAATCCACATGCTAATGATGGACATGTTAGGTTATCCCGTCAGTCCTTGGCCGGAAAAGAGATCTGTGAGGCAGCTTGTGATGATAACTTAGTGTAGGGTTTACTGTCTATGGTGTCTCCAGTGTGGCTGATGTCTTTTCTTACTTCACGTCTCTCAGTTCATAAATGTAGTTATCTCTTTTTAAATTCAGAATGGAATATGTGAAATATCGACTGAGAAAACATATGTGCAAGAAGCGCATGGTGAAGAAACTGACATTTTTTCAGTTGCCAACGGATTGTCCGTTGAAGTGCATATGTATGCTTTCATTCATCCAACAGTCCTAGGTAATATTGTCATCATTTTCTCAATAGATGTAGCTGTCATCAAAACCCAATCCTGAATGTTATCTCGTGTACTGTTGATTGCTATGTCGGTCGCCTTATATTTTTCAAGGTCAATAACCTAGCTTGATTCGGTCACAGATCAACCTATCAAGGTAAAGCAAGCCACTACTTTGCTTCTCGTTCCTTGGAGTGGACATCGTGTGACATTGGTTTTGTACTACCATTATGGAGCTAGTAACTTATCTCATTTATGTGAGACGCAATTTGAAGCCTCACGGAGACATTATGCAGTTTTGCAGAGACTGAGTTTGTAGCAATTCTTCCGCAAATTCTTCTAAACGTATGCAATATGCTTTCGGTGTCTTAGCCACTGCTTAGAGAAATCCCAAATTGCATATGTTTCATGCCCATTGAATCAAATTACGTACCACAACAGCCTTTAAAAAAAAAATTCCTAGCATATTATGATGCTCGGGCATTATAGATCGACAATACAATTTCTATCGAGTAAAGCCACCACGCAACCAAGACAAAGACAGATACAGGACATCAAATGCTAAAAAGCCATAGCCAATAACACATGTTTTCAATACAAGGACAGTCCCGAAGCTTAATTCTTCCAATAGTAAGGGAACACGGTGTAAAACGTCTGGAGGAGGGTAAGCAGCAAGAGGATAATGGCGGCAAAGAGAGAGAGGCATGTCCACGGACTGCTGAAACGTTCGCGGATGAGGCTTCTCCACCAGACCCGGTACTTGCTTTCGTAGTACCGCTCGCAATACTCATTCACCCCCAGGATTTCGTCGCACAAGTAGCCCAGATTGAAATCGTAAATGACCTCTCTGCACCTCATCAACAGCTTCGCCACGTCCGCCTCGTTTCCCGTGTTATTGATGATCCCGTGCTTGTGGAGAACCTCAATGTCCCTGGGGCTATTGACCAATCTGTCCCAGAACGTGAGGTAATTCGTGAAGAAGGGCTTTGGGTGGTTGACGCTCTGTTCGTACGCAACCATATTCAGGAGGAGAGAGATGTTGTCGTCGAGGGACAACGGAGGGACACGTAGAGTGCGGTTACGGAACTCGATGTCCAGTAAGTCGTGGTCCTTCCTCTTCTCGAATTGCACTCCCGCCTCTTCCAGCTCCGATGCGAAGTGTAGGTCCATGCTGCGGTCCGCATGGTCGAATCGAGTAATGATCATTCTTTTTTGTTCGGTAAAAAAATTCTTTTTTTGATTTGGTAACTTCGATTATCTAACTCCTCGCGGACTTTCTCACTCACCGATTGGAGGAAGGTGGAGCGGAAAACTTCGAGCAGATGAGCCTTTGGTTTTCCGACGTCCAAGTCAGAGGCATCATAGCATCCGGCGAAGGGTGTCTCGAAGAAGGTGACGGCGAGTATTTCCAGCGGCACAGCTTGTTGATGATCAATGTTGTTCTTCTTATTGATCACCTCGTACAGTTTCTCGAGAACGAAGAACGGTAGTTGGTTCTCCAGCAATAGAAGGTCGCGTCGAACGAATATTAGAATTCGGTCATTGGTGAAAATAGGATCGTCCTTAGTCGCCGACCAATCGATCTGTAAGCAAAAATGACCAATGATTTAAGCTTAAGACTAACAGAAATTCAATCAATGCCTAATTTTGTACGCATTGGAAACTTCTAATGGTATATTCTTTTGGATCGGTTGGTTTGAAGAATAAACAATAAGTTGCAGATGGACCACGATTAATTCACTCAAAAAAGTTATGCTAATAAACGAAGGATATCGTTTAATATTTGAATGTTGCTCTACCTTCCCGTGGAGA
>JAGVVM010016361.1:0-10277 GCA_019149425.1 Psidium friedrichsthalianum | reverse complement strand
TTATTATGCGGTTTAAGGAGATGTGTGTCTATGTTTTACGGATTTTTGATTAAGTTTTTATTATTTTTAGTTGGCCGGCGAACCAGGTCGGATGACCCTACCCGACTGACACGGAACCCACCTAGACCCGGTGGAACTTAAAATACACTTATGTTTTGGTTTGTTATTGATCTTCTATTTTCTAAAATTTTTTTAATTTTTTGAATTTTTTATTACCTTTTTTATATTTTTTTTATTTATTATTTGTTTAACGACCGGTCAGCTTGACCCAACCACAATCCAACCCAACCCAAAAACTCAAAACGATCTACACATAATCGAAACGACGTAGTTGTTTAGCGGGTTTTTTGAGTGTTTTTTTAATTTTGTCAAATGTTCAGTGTTTTTATCGTATTATTGTCTAGTCGTCGCCGCCCAAACTGGTGATCGCACCGCCTATAAACCATGCCTGTCCTTGTCTAACCATGGTCTAGGTCCTTATCCCGAGTACATATGGCCAAAGGATCAGACCTCAAACTTATGCCTACTCGTTCTGTGTAGTTGTTTTGTCTGTTTGTTTGTTTTATTCTAGAGAAAAAGAAATGGGATATTGCGAATAGGATGGATTTTGTATTCTCAGGAAATATGAGATCTTACATGTGAGTGCGTCACCACGCTCAGCCATGCCGGTCACAAGAATTGTGTGTTTTATTTCTTTGTTATAAACCGTCAGCCGCGTGTTGTCCCCGGGGTCAGCGTTTTGGCCAGTGCACGATGCGAAGTGGCTTGCCAAATAGACATTGACCGATCCAACATTCTGACTGACTCCTCCTTCACTCATTCAGCTACCCTGGACGAACGGTGGAGACTCGCTGACGGCGATACCATGCGAAACTAATCCGATGCGACCTGTTTCCGACGCCAAATCACTCCTTCTTACTCCAGATCAACCTAATACCTAAGATCTAACCAGATTTATTGGCTCGAAAACAGGGAAGATCGAAGTGTTCACAGAGAGCACACCATGGCGCTTCAGAAGTGCATCCGAGCATAACTATGGCCGATCCTAATGAAGGCGAGCATCATAGGAGTTCGAAGAGACTTTATCGGGGGCTGCCGATCGGACTCTAGAAGAATGGCTAGATATTCCGAGTAATCGCGAGCAGGGATGAGGGCTAGGGTTGGGTTTTTAGCCAGGTTTTACGTGCAGTATCATGCAAATGAAGATGCGAACATGGTTTCAGAATTGTCTCAAGGGTCAAGCGCACACACAAATTTAGAATAACCATTGAGATGATGTCTGCAATAGTTAAACAGGCTCTAACTCAGAAATGGCAATTACCTTTTTCAAGTGCGGGGTCGTCTGTAGTTTGGCGATGATCCTTGACGCCTCAGAAAGCTCAGGAAGCGGTGTGGACCTTTGCTCTTCCCCGTTTACTCTACCCAACCCCCCCCCCCCCCCCACAGTTCGGCCTCAAGCTCCCTTTATAGCGGGTGGCAAGAACCTTTGTCCCCCTTCCTCCCCTCCGTCTCTATTCCGTTACCACTTGCACAAGAATCCCGTATTCTAACCATAACTAATTTTTCGCCCATTTCATATTCCCAAAGCGAATTGCCACTTGTTAGGATTTTCCTTTTTCTATTTGAGTGTTTCGCGCGAGAGGAAGAGAACCAGAGTTGGTTTCTGGTTTTCGAGTCAACTGGGTTTGACTGGTCGGGTCAACTTGACCCGGTTGACCCAATTTGATTGAAATCGAAAATTAGCCCTAATTCTGTGAGATTTTTCTAAATAACGTCAAAATCCAAATTTAGGGTCATGAGTATTCTATAATAAGATTGTTTTTCTTCTCTTCTCCAGAATTTTAAAAAAATATTTATAGAAACCCCTATTTTTATTTGACCTGAAGACCCATTTGCACATCAAACTCCTTAATGGCCTTTTTTGCAAAAAATTGACATACAATGGACTCAGAAGGCCCCAACAACTAGGGGGTGACATGCCCTTTTTTCAATTGTCCCTAAAAATTTTTAATTACATGTTATGTATTTTAAGGACTAAAACTAAAAAATCAAAATTGCCCTTCGTGGTACTTTTTGAACGAATTAGACATTCAGTGAACTTCTGGATTGGAGTTGTATTTGAAAAATTAGGGGTGTTGACACGACTCTTTAAAAAAAATTTGAAAAATGGAAATTACGATGTTAATGAATTTCTAATAATATTTTTCAAGTAATCTGGAAATGAATTCACCAAGAACTTCTCAATTCCAGAATTGATTTTTCAAATTATTCAGTCCAAAATGATATAAATTAAAATTAAAATAATGTGAACTTATTTTTTTCGTATTTTTTTTTAACCTCGAATGCTATTTTTTATTATTTTTCCAATATTTTCTATTTTTCTTCCCCTTTCCCTTGTCCTGAAAAATATTAGACAGTGCGAAAATGGAAAATTATTTTTCAAATTTTCTTTTCGAACCCAAATTTTTTTTTCAAATTCCAAAAATGGTATCTGTTTAGGACTTTTTATTTGGAGCCATCGGCTTTCAAAGTTGATATTTTCAATTTTCTTCAGTTTTTTTTCTTGATTTTTTATGATTTAAAATACAATGCAGGAAATACTGCAAATATGAAATTTATTTTTGTTCAAATTGGTTCCCCAGACTAAGCCAAGGTCCCAAAGTTAATTTTTTCAATTTTATGAATATTTTATGATTTTCTAAAATTTTCTAAAGTCAACTTGCCAAAAATCAAGTGGTCAACAAATACAAGTAATGACATCTCACTTCTTCCCTAAACAACCGTCGAAGTCATAACCCCCTTTCCAGTAAGGAACATGTTCAGCCAACCTTGTCCAGTCCAATACACTGCTCGATCAGCAAGTTCCAAGCGCTCCAACAGCTTCAATTCGTCAGACCGGACCACAAGAGAAGATAAGAAATCGTTACTCCACATGGTGTAACACCGTGCTGTGGAACAACGGTTCGATGTCCTAACATACACAGCCTTGAATTGCGAAGTGTCGGCTGTGAACCCCTCCCTGGCCCTTCATTTCGTACGGAGAATTTGATGGCAAGGACCTTAGCTTGCCTGCGAATGCCTCTAACGATCACCTGAACCCTTTGCAGGAATTGCTCATTTCCTCCGATGGCAAACGAGAGCACGTACATTTTTCCCAGGGATGCCGTTGGGGCCGTTTTTTGCTTTGTGCATCAGACTCTTTTCCGCCTCGAGCTCCCATGGCTCTCTTGCACCTTCAGGGACCAAGAAATGGCGAGTCTATGTACTTGACCACCCTTTAGACGACTTCCAAACCCATCGAACCCCCGGCAAGGGGGAAATGGTTGTCCTCGCTATTTCGGAGGGATCAGGACGCCCCACGAGGTGTTCGGACAAATAGGGACGGTCCTTGAAATTCCCTTCTCCACTAGTTCCCTGTATTGTTCATTTAACACCAAGGCGACTTAATTAAGTAGAGACACTAAACTATAAGATGAAAACCTCATTTGAAGTTCCTATTTGATGCTCATAACTGGCTATGTAGAATTTTACTCCTCACTATGTTAATTGGACCAAATGGAGTAGATTGCACAGGCTTTATTAATCTCACTGTCTAGATTGCCTCATCTAAGAACTTCTTTGAGGAGTAACCCCCCCCCCAACAATGGGAAAAGATTATCCAAAAACAGTCCTAAACAACTATATTGCAACCTTTTGTTGCCGATTTCAGTCCTAAAAAACTTTATTTTGTCCAATTCAGTTCTAACCGTTTAATTTGGTTAATTCTGTCCTAAACCTTTTTTTCCCGTCGTTCAGCCTAACACTTCTCCTAATTACTCATTCAGTCCATCTGGAGAATGTTCACTGGTCGACATTGACATGGGCGCCGGCTAGCGAGCGACCTAATAATTTAATATTTTTAAAACTTTTCCACTTTTTTAAATATCTTTTTTTTTCTCCTCCCATCTGCTTCGGCGAAGGACCAGAGAATGGCCAACGAGGCTCGCTGGCCTCACCATGACCGTGCGAGACACAACCCCGCCGTGGTTGGGCAAGGCCAAGCCTCGCGACGACCAGGCGAGGCTCGCTTCACCAACCCAAATCTGGGTGAGGTCGATCCTCCCCAACCTAGATCTGGGAGAGAGCATCGCGAGGCTCGCCAACCTCGCCATGGCTGGGCGAGGCCGAGCCTTGTAACAGCTCGGCGAGGCCTGACCTCGTCGTGGCTAGGTGAGGCCCAAGCCTCGCGACAGCCGAGCAAGGCTCGCCTCGCCACCCCAGATCTGGGCAAGGTTAATCTGGGCTGGCGAGGCGAGCCTCTGCTGGCAGTCGCGAGGCTCGGCCTCACCTAGCCATAGCGAGATCCGGCCTCGCCTAGCCGTGGTGAGGCCAGCAAGCCTTGTTGGTCGTCCTTTGGTTCATTGCTGGAGTAGAGAAAGTTGACAGAAGTAGAGGAGGAAGATGGGAGGAGGAAAAAAGAAAAGAAAAAATATTTTTAAAAAATATTAAAATATTAGGTCGCCGGCCGGTTGACATCTACGTCAGCGCCGGCAGGTGCCCACGTCAGTGCCGACATGCGAAAATTCGTCGGATGGACTAAATTGGCATAATTAGAGAAGATTTAGGACTGAATCAGCGGAAAAAAAAGTTTAAGACTGAATTGGCAAAATTAAAAGGTTTATGACTGAATCGGCAAAAGTGTAATAGGTTTAAAACTTTTTGACAATTTTCCCTCAAAAACTACAAGAAATTGTATGAACAATGCACGCACGCACGCACGCGCACGTCAGGCTCGCATTTGAATGGAATTTTAAGCATAGTATATAAGCATATACAGGTCCTGTTAATCAATTACTCTGTTATGCAAATTCGGTGAAATGGGACTTACCATCGCTTGCTCTTGGAGGACACAGGGCCCTAATCGCTACTGAATCGATCATTGGCCCGCGAACCGCGTCCTCCTTGACCCTAGATTGTGGATCATGATCTTGGCAACGTCATGCTCAGCCTGAAACCCCAGGCGTATGAGTCCTAGCTGCTGCTCCTGTACCAAGTCCGTGGCCTCAGATAAGTTGAGCTCCCCTCCTGAGCGCACGTGCGCGCCGCGCTGAACGTGACGGAATGGCACATCCCTCTCCCCACCCTCATCCTCTGCTTGATCGAGGCCTCGTTCCCCAGGCAGACTGCAAACGCACCCTTGGGCACCACGAGGAGCATGTCCCCTTGCTTTTGGCCCGACTTTATGTATCCCACCAAGCCCGAGATCTCCCATTTCGGGATGGCATAGCAGCCAAGCACCGCCATGCCTCTTGTGTCCAGGGCCTTCGGCCCGAGCTCGAAGCTGCCGTTCGGTGCAAATTGTGCAACCCCAGGAGCAAAAATGCAAATGTCAAGACATGAACATTATGTAACATAAACTTGGCAAGCATCCGTTCCCTTCAATATTGAACTAGGGTTGGTAGTGATATTGCTTGATTCTCCGTGTCTCTTATGATTATGATTAATCATATTTGATATTACGCTTATCTTATCACCTTAAATAGTTATCCTATAAAGCCAATAAATAGGCTCACGTATTATATATCAATGTATCAAAATATATATCAATGTAAGACCAAGCTCATGAGCTTATTATCTTAGGTCGGAATAAGTTGATAAGATCCCCTTTTTGATGTCCCCATGCCCCTCCTGCATGGCGACATGGGGGCGAAAAAGGGAAAGAGGGGGATGAGGTTTCTCTCGCTTTTGACATAGCGGGCCCCGACAGGAGGCTCGCATGACAGGCTATTAACTCAGTGGTTGAGCGCCCCCTTGATAATTGCGTCATTGCGCCTAGACTGTGAGGGCTCTCAGTCACATGGATAGTTCAATGTGCTCATCAGCGCCTGACCCAATGAATCTTGTAGGAAAATAATATATCCTGTCCACAGTATTCACTCGAGTGCCTCGTTCACATCCGATCAAGCGCCACAGTGGTCGTGTTACATCAGTGATTTTCAACACGTTTTCGTATAATAACTCCTGCTCAACAAAGTTTGACTTATTCCGTTGGTTGTAGCCATGCCAATTATTGGTCGTGTTTGATTTAGTCATGTTCTGACAACAAAGTCGATCGCAAAGGATGCATGTTATTGGCCTCCGATTCTCGACTTTCACTTCTTGTTTCAAGAAACCGACACCACCACTAAACTTGCCGCGGTTGGACAAGAACATACTAAATCTCGTTGTCAACGAAAGCTTGGAGCCATCACACGTGCTTCCAACTCACTTATCTCGTGACAATCGAAGATTTTATATATTATTTGGAATATTTTCAAACTCAAGTTGATTTAAAATGTGAGGGGTTAATAAATATGAAAAAGGTTTACGTGATTGAGCATTCCGGAAGCTAATCGTAAAGACAATTTCACTTTGTTGGACATCACTTCTAGAAACACATGCTAATTGGAATTTGGCCAAGGGTGTATCTTCTTTTTTGACTTTGATATATCAACACAAGCGAGAAATTCTCGTAGGAGATGGGGGAGAAGAGGAGAGAAGGTTGTCTAACAGTCAGTATGCCAAGAGCAAAGAACGAGCGACTTTGGTAACATGAACATCCGACTGAAAGTAAATGAGACTCGAAAGATACCCTTGCAAAGAAGACGCACCAGCACCATCTTTCTCTTTTCATATAGCAACTTATATTTCCTTGTATTTTGTTCATGGATGGGCTAAATTGAGGTTGCAACGAGGTTGGTACATTAGCAGACAAACCGGAAATCTTCAGCGAAGTCAAAAGGTCGAACGACGGTAAGACGATAAAATTCATGCTCCTTCCGATTCCTTGTCTCGTCATATGATATATCTAAGTGGGGGCTTCTGGCATGCAATGTTGCACTTGAAGAGCTCCCCATCGGACCGACCATCTATGCATCATGTTAAGCATGGTCTGTACGCTTCGAAATCGCAAAACTCGATGAAGGACTCGAACATGTTTGCCAAGTGAAGTTTGCACTATGGCCGGATGATTGGAATGGTTGTTGTTGTCCATTGAGATATTTAGAGTGTGGCAAGCCGTTATAATGCGAAAACAAACGAGATTGGTGAACGGTATTAGAGAGTAAGAGCGGTGAGAAGTGATATGTGAGTGAAGACGAGGAATGATGCAAAATGAATAAGGGAGGATATTAATTCACAGATAATTTTTTCCAGATGGTCATTGATCAACCAGAGCAGGGGCGTCAAAGGCCCCATCAAATATTTCCTAGAGGCCACCAGGACAATAGGAATTCGGGCCCATGTCGGCCCAAAATATCGTGCCATCACGGGCCCATCAGTGCTTGGCTGACATGATGTGTTTTTGTCTTCTAGAATTTCCTCCCTTTACAAAAAGAGGCAGGTGAAAATAGGTTATCATCATTAGAAAGCCATTCTCATATTTAGGACTTCGACTATTGCGTCGCCATCTCAATAGCGTTCCATGCAAATCTCATAGATGAAAATTTGCCAATTGCTCGAATGGAGTAGCAAATTTAGGGACCAACATCACGTTAGTGAGCTAGAAACACCAGTCTCGGTCAATAAGTTGAATAAAGAATGGATGATAAGCGATAGACATTGCAAACTTTTGAATTGTTCCATCATACTACCTGCCCAAGAAAGTATTTAGGGGTCCAAGAGCAAATGGAACTGGATGAACATGTTTTCATGTTAATCATTTTAACAACTGATATTCGATGATTGACACAGATCAACACGTTCCACGGCTGAGATCGAGGGCACGACAATTTTAAGCGTTAGACTTCGCTCGCCCCATCCATTGTCCATCAACACCAGGCAACCACACTTTACTCCAACTACTCCAACTATGAGTCATACAGTTGACGTAGTTTACTCGCCGACAATCAACCGAACATTCTTCTATACAATCAATCAAACATTCTTCTATACATTTTCACGAAGTTACCTTTGCCAAACAAAAAGCTGGCGTCTTTACAGAAGTACATCACGAATTCTCACCACCTGAGCAACTGCTGGCTTGACTCGGAAGGGTGGCGTTTCCATCCAAGCTCATATGTTGGACTTCTTGAAGTGACAAAATCTTAATACTGTGAACGCAGTTCACAAAGTCCCTGGAACAGAGAAGAAAACCAAACCTGAGAAATTCCTACAGCTTGTTTTATTTATAATGTATGTAAAAGCAGTCAGCCAACGCAATTAATTTCAACAATCAAAGTGAAACATCCTGAATTGAGGAACGAAATTGAACCAACAAAATGTAATGAAAACGGTTTAGAAAAGACATATCACTAGCCAGAAGGAATGAAACGCACGGAGAAAATTAGGACATTACAGTATAAATTACAGAGTGGAAAACCGAAAAATTTACTCTCATGGGTCATCTCCAATTGGCAACACATCATTCTCGTGATCAACATACACTAGTTCCCAGCCTTTTTTTTTGTCCATCTTCCAACTAACTCTCTATACCGAATCTACGAGCCAGGTCCTGTTGGAGCTCGTTATAAACTGAATACTTGTTAATGCTTTTCGGCAAACCGGAAATGCATGTCTTTTCTAACCGAAGGACTTGCAGTGAAGATAAATCCCCTACCTCACTAGGGATTTCTCCTTGCAGATCTCTACACTCTGAGACATCTAACTCTTCAAGCTTCTTCAAACTTCCAATGGTTCTAGGTAAACTTTGCAAGTATGAGTCATGAGCAGAGCTTTCAAATTGGGTAGATCCCTAGTGGATTTGACTCGATGGTTTTTATCTGTATGTGTATAATTAATATTTAGTACAGCACTCGGGTTGATGTTTGCATGAGGTTGAGCCACGTGGCATGGTGCACATGCGAGTCTTACCTGCTGTACAAGAAGTTTTATTAAAAGGTTTTTTTTTAGTAAGGTAAGAAGTATATTAGCTAATCACAACGCAAATACAAAAGGGCAACCACACACGAACCTCGTATCCAGGGTTACAAAGCGATGTCCCCGAGGATGCAAGGGTGTAGGCCAAACAAAAGACAAAGCGAAAATACAACAGCCCTAAGAAGGGCAGAACTGAACCAGAAAAGGCAACCACAAAGGGCCTAACACAGCATAGTAATTTTTTAACGAATATAGTTCATAGTAATTTTGTAGTTGACAGTGGGTTATGACTGGTTACAATGTTCAATCCCGAGTTGCACTTGTATTTTGGCTTGGTGATTAACCTGCAATTCCTGTTATTGTTTAGTATTAACCGTAGATGATGCTCTCCTGCTTCCACTCTCTTGTTTCTGTCTGCTTCAGTCGTACTCGAACTGGCAACTGGTATAAACTTTTTTCTTTGGTATGCCAATTGGCTTCTTAGATGGAGTTTCTGCCTCCCTTAATCACTTTCATAGAGGTGCCTTTCATTGTTGCTTTAAAGGTTCACTTTTCAGCTTACATTCTCACTGTTGTGCCCAATGTACTTGATTCACTTTACGGCTTGTCTGGTTACAGGATTGAATTCTCAGATAAGTCACTTGTGCCTTCCCATGGACCGTCTCTTTGTTCGACTGGTTATAGATGAATTAGCTTTTGGAGATTCTTTTTCCATTGATTCGTCAGATATAAGCCAGAGCTATGGCAGAAAAGATGGAGAAGATGATATAGATACGAAACGTGACAGGGCTGGGGATGATGCTGAATGGGAAGGAAGCGACAGGAGGAAGCAACGGTCAAGCAAGCCCAGGAAACCTGGTAGTGGGAGGAGGATAAATTCTGGAGATAAGTATGAAAGCCGAAAGAGATCAACTGGTTCTAACAGAGCCGGGAGCAATGAAGATGAATTTGATACTAGAAAAGAGTCATGCTGAAAGCAGTTGAAGAGAAAGCAGGAGGAAAGTTCTTTGGAAAAGTTGAGTTCTTGGTATCAGGATGGAGAAGTAGAAAATAGGCAAGATGGTGGAGACAAGCTGGGGAGTAAACATGGCAGGGGTGATGAAAATGACAGAAGAAAACTGACCCCAAAGTCATCTGATCAAGAAAGTTCCCAGGGAAAAGTAGAAGCAAACATGATAGGTCCCATGAGGGGGAGACATCTGATAAAGATTTAAAGTACAAAGAAAGTAAAGAAAGCAGCTGTGAGAAGGGACATTGGTCTCTCGAGCATGTAAAGAGCTCAAAGAAAAGGTGGGATGGTTTGGTCGTTAAAGAAATTACTAGTGAAAAAATGATGGTAGAAGTGGCAGGACATCTGACAACAAGTATCAGAGGGACAAAAGCATGTCAGCTAGACATGAATTGGCGAGAGGAAGAGTAGGGTCACAGATTCAATAGTTGAC
>JAGVVM010016360.1:0-10579 GCA_019149425.1 Psidium friedrichsthalianum | reverse complement strand
GGTCGCTCAATTGCCGCCTCTTTCTATCTCGACCGCGCGACCCGCGTTTTTTTCGGCGGTTCGCGGATCGCGGTTTCTATCTCTGTTCCGCTCCATTGTCTTTTCACGAACAGATCTGTAATCTTGACTCTTGGCACGCGCGCGTTTTCCTCTTCCGTGGATTCTATCTGTTCGTGCCCTTTTAGCAGTTGGCTCGGATTGTCTCCGCCCCTTGTTGCCAACGTGGCTTTGTTCCTTTGTCCTGCAGCTTCGACATCGATGCGTGTTGCGGAACCAAAGCGGTGATGAAAATCTATATTGACCCCGCGCTTTGTGGTGGGGATTCATCGTGAATGTTTGGGGCGGGCACTTCAATTCGTGATTCACTCGGGGTCCTTGCACATGGTTGTGGAAAAGACTGATTTACGGTCTTGGCCCGTTTTGGTAGCTCCACGTTAATTGGTATTTACTTGTGACCTCGCGACTCTGATTTGTAAGGCGGCTCGGTGGTTTATCAAAGTGTTGCAGATTTGTGCTGATTGAGATTCTTGAAAGCTGTGGAAGTTTATGCCAGTTAATTTTCCTGCTGTTTGACTTTTAGATGTATTGCATTTGTGTTGAATGTGTAATTCGACCATGTTGGTTGTTTCCCGAACGCTTGGCTTGTCTATGTGAAGTTGTTTGGCTTTTGACCGATAATTTGTGCTTGAGTATGCTTATGGATCTGCACTGTCCTTGTTGATGGTACCTGCTGCAAATTTTGTACTTAATTAACAGATCAATTCGCTTTTCTTTAATATTTACCAGGCAATCAACACTTTTTACTGCACCCATTCAGCCTATTTATCGCCTGAATTGGTCTGCAGGCTAAAGATGAGTGTGGTTGGCTTTGACTTTGGGAATGAGAGTTGCCTTGTCGCTGTTGCAAGGCAAGGGGATCGATGTTGTGCTTTATGATGAGTCCAAACGTGAGACTCCTGCAATTGTTTGCTTTGGTGAGAAGCAGCGGTTTATGGGACGGCAGGAGCTGCTTCTACTATGATGAACCCGAAAAATTCTATTTCCCAGATAAAGCGATTAATTGGACAGAAATTCTCGGATCCCCAACTGCAGAGGGATTTGCAGTCATTGCCTTTCCAAGTCACTGAGGGGCCTGATGGGTACCCTTTGATACATGCGAGGTATCTCGGAGAAGCAAGGACATTCACACCTACCCAAGTACTGGGTATGATGTTCTTGAATCTCAAGGGTATTGCAGAGAAGAATTTAAATGCAGCAGTAGTGGATTGCTGCATTGGAATTCCAGTTTACTTTACAGACCTCCAGAGAAGAGCAGTCCTAGATGCTGCTACTATTGCTGGCTTACACCCTCTTCGGTTAATCCATGAGACCACTGCAACTGCCCTGGCTTATGTATCTACAAGACTGATTTGCCTGAGGGTGACCCGCTTAATGTTGTGTTGTTGATATCGGTCATGCAAGCATGCAAGTCTGCATTGCAGGCTTCAAAGGGACAGTTAAAAATCCTTGCTCATTCTTATGATCGGTCACTGGTGGCAGAGATTTTGATGAGGTTTTGTTCCACCATTTTGCTGCCAAATTTAAGGAGCAGTACAAGATTGATGTCTTCAGAATGCTAGAGCTTGTCTTCGGCTTAGGGCTGCCTGTGAGAAGCTCAAGAAAGTTCTCAGTGCAAATCCGGAGGCACCTCTAAATATTGAGTGCTTAATGGATGAAAAGGATGTCAGGGGATATATCAAGAGGGATGAGTTTGAACAAATCAGTGCTCAAATTTTGGAGCGAGTGAAAGGACCTTTGCAAAAGGCCCTTGCAGAAGCTGGTCTGGCTGTTGAAAATGTACATATGGTTGAGGTCATTGGTTCTGGATCTCGTGTTCCTGCTATCATTAGGATTTGACGGAATTTTTGGGAAGGAGCCTAGGCGAACGATGAATGCAAGTGAGTGTGTTTCCAGGGGGTGTGCTTTGGAGTGTGCAATCCTTAGCCCAACCTTCAAAGTGCGAGAATTTCAGGTAAGCATCAACTGTCTTCTGCATGCATTCTATTTTTGGGCTGCCATATGTTTGTTCAAGTTTATTTTGCTACATCAGATGAAGAAAGTGTCATCGATTTTTTTGTATTACTTATATCAATGTATTCCATACATGGGATAGCATCATCTATAGTCACAAATGCATGGGTCTAAAACTTTGCCCCTAACTATGCCCATCCGGTAGAAGTAAAGGACTCTGCTTATCCTATTTTTTTGCTTTATACTCGATATGAGTATTTGGTGACATTAGCCTTTCTTTCTGTTATATCTTTAGTTTTTGCTCTATCATCCTGGTGGCAGAGCTTTCATAACCTTAAGTTGCATAGCAAGAGTCTTGTGTTGCTCTAGTTTGGCTGTTAGAAGTTTCTACTTTGCAAACATCTGGGAGTGATAAATATTCTAGAAACTTGCACATTCATGAAGATTAGCTCTTTCTTCTTTATTGCATAATATATTTCAATCACTTGTTCTTCTTTTCTTAACTTATGTTTTCACTTATAAGGTCCACGAAAGCTTTCCATTTTCTGTTGGCTTGTCATGGAAAAGTTCTGTACCAGAAAGTCAGGATGGGGCTGCAGATAATCAGCAACAACCATTGTCTTCCCAAAGGAAATGCAATGCCTAGTATCAAGGCTTTGACATTCTACAGATCAGGAACATTTGCTGTTGATGTCCACTACACTGATGGCAGTGAACTACCAGCTTCTTCTAAGATCAGCTCATACACGGTAATTTAGAGAGCTGAGAAGATGTCTTTTCTTGGTTTCTGTAGGCATAGAATTTCCTTCACTAATTTGTTAGCTTCTCCTATTTATAATGTGCAGATTGGCCCTTTCCAATGCGTTAAAAGTGAACGAGCAAAAATGAAGGTCAAAGTCCGATTAAATCTCCATGGAATCGTGTCTATTGATTCTGCAACAGTAAGTATTGCAAAGAACTTGAATTTAATGTGGAAGTTGGTCCAGAATAATTCAAAATTTCAGCAATTTATTTGATGCTGCAGCTCTTGGAAGAAGAGGAAGTTGAAGTTCCAGTCACAAAGGACGCGGCAGCACAAGAAACAAACAAGATGGATGGTGATGAAACCTTGAATGATGCTGCTCCCCCTACTTCCGGTGAGGCTGATGTTAACATGCAAGATCCAAAGGGAGCTACTGATGTAGAAAATGGTGTCCCCGAGACAGGAGAGAAGCCTGTGCAGATGGAAACTGATAGCAAGGTTAGTTATCCCTGCTTGTGCGAGTTATCGGTTTCTTTATATCAGTGGAATTTCCGCATGTGTGGGCCATCTCTTTTTGAACTGTGATGCGGTTAAAATATATTCTTTTTTGTTGGTGTTTTTTTTGTCCTTTTATTCAAAATAACTATAAAATCATGTGGATGTGTTTCAAAATTAGGGATATAACCAGAATCGGAGGCCTGTGAGGGTTTCTGTCAGTTGTCAAGGCTTTTAGCTTATGTCTTTGCGATTTAGGATGTTGATTGACAAACCTTATGGTCTAGCATTGTAGTTATTTTTTCTTCAAATATTGAGTGCAACAGCATAATAGGAGCTGGCCCTACTCAGTGGGATGAGCTGTCGTTTGCTGTTGTTGTAATGTCTTGCATTGTCGTCTTGAAAGTGGACTTGATGGGACTTTCATTATATGATGTGGGCATTTTAGTAATGGCTGTAGAGCTTTCAAACATTGAATTTTGACTTTGGTCTTTGTTGGTTATATTCGGATTCGTGGGCTACTGCGACCTTGCTTTTGCTCTTCTTATTTTGCATTACTTCGGTTGTCTATTCCCAGACTGAGGCTCCAAAGAAGAAGGTAAAGAAAACAAATGTTCCTGTGGCCGAGGTGGTATATGGGGCATTGTCATCGGGAGACTTGCAGAAGGCAGTTGAGAAGGAATTTGAGATGGCCTTGCAAGATCGTTTTATGGAAGAGACAAAAGACAAGAAAAATGCTGTGGAAGCTTATGTGTATGATATGAGGAACAAGGTACAGAACTACTGATTCTCCGATGTAGATTGCTTTTGCTGAACTCGAAACATCATTTGTGCTTCATTTTTTGTTTTGGAACATCAGCTGAACGACAAGTACCATGACTTTGTCATGGATCCAGAAAGAGAGCAGTTCATTTCTACACTTCAGGAGGTAGAGGACTGGTTATATGAGGATGGTGAAGATGAAACAAAAGGTGTATATGTTGCCAAGCTTGAGGAACTTAAGAAGGTAATGAATTTTTTCTGTTTGTTGTTATAGGCAATAGCTCTGCTTGCTTACCATGTTGTGTAACTTGCAGCAAGGTGATCCGGTGGAAGAGCGTTACAAGGAACACACAGAAAGAGGATCAGTGATAGATCAACTTGTTTATTGTATAAATAGTTATAGAGAAGCAGCTGTTTCGAATGACTCCAAATTTGATCACATCGATGTATCCGAGAAGCAGAAGGTAGAGGAAATGTATTTACTGAAGCTGCTGTCTTCAAGAGGAATCTTGGATAAGATACTTACCTTTTTTTTTTTTTTTTGTATATTTCAGGTCTTGAATGAATGTGTCGAGGCAGAAGCCTGGCTAAGAGACAAACGGCAGCAACAGGATTCTCTTCCCAAATATGCTCCTCCAGTTCTCTTGTCAGCTGAAATAAGGAAGAAAGCAGAGTCCCTGGACAGGTACCCTGTTCTCTCCTTTCACGACGACGTGTGGTTCCTTTTCTTAGATGTGGTGGTTTTTATGGATTCCAAGTATTCTTCGCAAGGGAAGATGTTCAACTGGGTGGTTCTCGGAGCTAAGCCAGAAACATCACTGAGAAGAAAGTTTAACATCTTGTCTAAGCCATCCTGAATTTCTAATCGTAACATTGTTGCAGATATAAACTAGCACAATAGCAGAAAAAGAGACTTATTAATGTGCACACTCATGATTCAGTTTGACAGAAACTGTACAATAAGATCCCGAGATGGAATAACATTGGAAATCTGAAACAGTCTGCAATATTAGAAGGCTTTGGCTACATTGGTTTTGGAGATGGTTTGTTATTGTCATGAGTTGCCTTGTTATTCTTTATGGCAGAGAAAACTTGTTGCTTAAAATGTTGAAAAGGAAGTTCCAGTGATCTCCTGCCCAAGTTATTCAACTAGTGAATTGAGTTTCAGGAAATTATATTTATCTTTTACTTGTGTGTTGATGATAGCGTTTGTTTATTTTGCTCTTAATTTCTCTGGACATGAAAGTGACAGAAAATCATTGATATTCAACTAGATGGGGCAACAAATCTTGAAATGGTTGTTGTAAAGACAATCTAAGCCATTATTAAGATAAGACTTCAAGGAATTTGCATGTTATGGTGGTAACTTGGTGGTGTTATTGCGCACATGATTTCCTGTCTCCATTTTTCATTTCCCCAATTCTAGGTCAAACTATAGACTAAGATTTGCTTCTATAGGTTTTGCCGGCCAATAATGATGAAACCGAAGCCTGCCAAGCCTGCTGCTCCTGAGACTCCTCCTCAGCCTGCTCAGGGTGAGCAGCAACCTCGAGGTGATGCCAATGCCGATGCCAATGCAAGTGCTGATACTGATGCTGGAACTGGTGATGTTCCGCCTGCTTCAGGGGAGCCGATGGAAACGGACAAGTCTGAGGCACCTCCATCTTCTTCTTAGAGTTGCTTGATGTAGCAGCACAACAGGTGCTCATGGATTGTGTAAGAATTCTCACGATTGAACCTCAGAACCTTCAGCTGGCGTAGGGTGGAGAGGTTATGAAGCCTCTTATTTGTACCTGTAAAGCCTTTTCTGAGAATTTTGTCAGAAGGGTGGTCTCCAAAATCCTATTTTTTTTGCAGGGTTTCTTATAGACGAAGTAATGGATTCTCTCCCAACTGATTTCACTTTCCTTTCTTGGTATGGTTGATACGTTGTGGCATCTGTATTATTACTTGGTACTGGATTTTGTTAATGGTAAGATCCAATTTTGCACTCAGTTTGAACGATTTCTTCCGCCAGCAATGAGTTCTTGGACTGGCGTGTTTAACAGTGCATGCTTGTGGAAGATGCAGATGGTAGATGCTGTGTTTTTCGGTTCCTTTCCTAGTTTTTCTAGCATTGCGCAACTCTGCATTTTATTTAAACCCAGCTTTCTTGAACTTCCACTTTTCCATCCGCCGTGCCTTGTGGCAGCTGGCTGTTTAAAGAAAGCTACAACCTTGCTGTATTGTCACAAGCGTGCGGTGGTGGTTGGTTGGTTTTAATGGTTGGTTTTAAGAATCAATTGCGACTGATGTGGGATTCGTGAAATGCAAGTGCTCACAGAGACTGCAAAATGCTAGCGCCCGCGGTGACAGCATCGTGCTTTGATTATGCTCTGTGCTCAAGTGATCTGCACTTAATCTGCATCGGAAGGGAGAATTTTTTATTCAGGCTGCGGTGATTCCCATGTCCCGGTTGACAAAATGCCAAAACGAAAAGGAAACTAATGTCGGCTGATCAACGAGCCATCTTCACACATCACAGCCTTGGTTGGTCGGCAAAGCCCTGGTCTTCCTTAACTTCCATTCCAGCTTCTCCATTCTGATACTGAGGAAACGAGGTTGAGCTAAGGAAGACCTGGTACAACGGCGAACGAAACCGTCTTTGCCTGAACCTGGCAGAGCCAGACTAGCTATTGCCACAAGAACCCAGTGGCTCTTCAACTGCCGATCTCCCCAGGCTTGCCATAGAGAAGTTCAGAGTGCTTTAGTTATACAGCCTTCGTAATCTGTGGTCCGCTCGAAATTTTCAGCAAGGGAACGTATCAGGAAAAAAGGCCTTCTTCACAGGCATTCCCGTGAACGTGAAGCCACGATTTTTTCGGGGGAATCTAGTGCTCACTTTTACCGGCCAACGAAACAAGAATAATCTTTCTGCTTTTTTTGCCTTTCTTTTTGCCATCTCAAGCCTGTGGATTCACTGGAGGTGGATGATAGGTGTGTGTGCTTCATGGTTACGTCTCTCGCCTGTCTCGGACACAACCAAAGACGACAATTAGCAGATGCCTTCCAGCCATTTATGTTCAAACCCAAGAATCTCTTCGTGGTCGGCCCCAAAGCAACTTTAAAGCCAGCCACAGCACGAGAGAGAGAGAGAGAGAGCGCCTCAAAAAAGATAATAATTTAAACCGACAATGGGGGATTTGTCGGATTTTGTAGTTCATTATGACTGTCGAGCAAAGCGATATTCCAATTTCATTCAATTTGCCATATTCCATTTTGGTTGGTGGGTGTGTAAATCGGGCTCATGCAAAGAAAGGGGAAAAAAAAATTCCTAATTCTTATCTCGATCTCATAAAAACGACACAAAGTGAGGATGAACAAGTTCCGTGCATATATTCGTTGAGCTTCCTCTTTCGGTCCCAATCAACTGTCCTCGCAAACAGCGGCCGTGCAAGCGCACAGGCTCGATTTAGGAGAAAACGGACCCGGGGAAAATTTGAATTGTCTTGGATTTGCCCTCAAAATTTGACATGGAGTGGGTCACACGGGGCTTTTAGACTTGTACGAGGATCATTATTTACGGTTGACCCTTCAGAAAAAGAAGACATGAGCTACTGTTTGGTGAGGTGATCGATGCTGGTCTTTAAAAGAACCTGGGCATCATCGAGCTTGAAGAAAGTATGAACAACGTTTGAGGGCATGTAATGATGGTGCCTTTGCGAAAGCAACGTCCCCCATGACTTGAAATAGAGACTTTGCTTTTTTTTATTTTTATTTTTTTACCAATTTGTAAGAATGGTAGTCGAGACCGTGAAGCATTTGCCCTAGTTTTATCAAATCTTTTAGCACCTTCCGAGAAATTACGCTGACTAGGAAGTCTTGCCTTGGTCGTGCGGAAAGCAATTTATGCTTCCGCTTGGCACGTGAGGAGGAGCGAGGCGGTTCAAATAAAAGGAAATGTTTAAAATTTGTAATTTCTCGTGAAGCGTCGGAATTGATTATGTGTGTATTCTTCTTAGCGGTTTTGTGTTTGGTCGTTTCCAATTGTCGTGTAGAGAAAATTCATCGACCTTCCTAAAAGTCCCGATACGCAATCAAGTCCTCTAAATGCTTGAGGAAGTGCGATCGGATCTCGCGCACTTCAAAATCGACGCGATCAAGTCCTTTTGGACAACTGCTTTAACGGATCTTATTGACGTTGGCATGCATAATTTCATCATGAGATTGTATAAGACCGATGTCGATTGTTTTAAAAGTTTAAGCTTTTTAGGTGAAGGCGTGATTTAATAGCTAATCATTATATCACTCTCCTCTATCGTTTAGTCTGGTATTTTTACCTAATACTAAGCGTAGAATATTTTATAGAGGAGGCAAATGAGACATGAAAAGATTTGAATTCAGATTCTCTTGCTCTAACACTATGTGAGATTTTATAGGTCGCGTCACCCGACATCATAACACCATCATCGTGATGCTAGTTCAGACGGAATGGGGCATTCGGTGAGCACTGTCGAGGCATGAGATAGATTTCTTTTGCTACAACAATGAAGGGTGCATGTTGAGAATCGAAAAGATAGAATTAGAGAATTTCTAAGGTGCATCACTGAGTGTGGGATTGCCTTAGAAAAGGAGACTTAAAGCGAAAGAAAAGAATTCTTGTATATTTCAATACATCATGATGAATATTACATTGGGTTAGGTAGATTATTAGAGAAGGTAATAATATTAATCAAGATACACACAATCAAAGAGAGATATACGCGTAATCTTGAAAGGTATATAAAATCAATAGAATTATCAAATATCCCTAACTAAGAAATTACCCCAGATATATCCTAATCATCTCTAGAGAATGGTTTAGAAGATGCAATTAGCAGTAATTAGGATAATCAGAACCAGTCATTAACGAAATTCCACTAGCATTGATCATTCGAGTCTCGTAGAATCAAATATTAAAGTGGGCAAGATTTTGAGAGAAGGTAAATTGGGAATTGCACTGTAGGATTGCCAGCGTGGCCCTTCCAGTTTAGAGTAAATATAGATTAGCTTGTTTAATAAAGCCGTCATTTAAAAAAGCTAATCTAATTAATTAATGGAGATTACGTCATAAATATTAACAAACGTTGGATCTGTACTGCTACCGTCTAGTCCTGACTCCCAGATTTTTCTCATTCTTTCTATTTTCTCCTGCTCTTTTGTCACTTTCACTTTCCCTCAGGTTTCACCTCGTACAGTAGCGGAACGCGGAGCTCCGTATAACGGCGCGTCGTTTTCAGTTAACTCCGGAAAACCCACCAGCTACGCCGTCCGCTTTCTTCGTCACAACGAACGAACTCTCTCCTCTCCCCCCTGTATATGTATCTCTCTCCCTGTCTCTGAGCTTCGAAAGCAGAATCGTAATCGAAAGTTGCGGATTCAATCTTGTGGATGCTCGATCGATCGAGCTCGGTCAACCAAGCATGGGCTGCACGCAATCGAAGATCGAGAACGAGGAGGCCGTCAATCGCTGCAAGGACCGCAAGCAGTTCATGAAGGACGCCGTCGCGTCTCGCAACGCCTTCGCGGCGGCTCACTCGGCCTACGCCGTCGCCCTCAAGACGACCGGCGCCGCCCTCAGCGACTACGTCCACGGCGAGGTCCAGGACCCCAGGACTACCCTGGCCAGGCGAATCCCGCGGCTTCGGCGCAGGTCCCTCCGACGGAGACCCTCCCTCCGCCGCCTCCGCTGCCGGATTTCCCTAACTTGCCGCTCCAGCGCGCCGCGACCATGCCGGAGATCAAGATCGCCGAGGCCGAGCCGAGGCCGGTGGGGCCCACGATCGTCGAGGAGGAAGAGAATGAATTGGAGAACGACGAGAGCAGTAACTTGAGGCAGAGGAGCAGTAGAGGGGCTAGAGATAGAAGAAGCGGTGGCGGTGGCAGTAGAAGTGGGAGTCGCAAGGAGGGCGGTGGCGGAGAACGAGTCTCCGCCGCCGAGAGCCCTGTCGCCTCCGCGCGCTCAGCCGCAGGAGTATTATGATTACTTCTTCCCTACGGTGGAGAGCGTTCCCTCGTCGACGTTGGACGAGGTGCCGCAGAGGAGGTGAGAATTGACAAAAAGCATGTTGAGAGTAAAGTGTTTAGTGACAAACCTAAGAGAATGGAAGATGATGGTGAAGTTGCTACTCAGTGGTGGCGGAGAAGGCAGTGGAACCACCAGTCCCACCTGCAGCGGAGGTGGCACTGGCAGCGAAGAGTAAGAAAGGGAAAGTGGGATGGTGTCGGATGGGAAGCCGGTGGTGAAGGCGAATATAAGTTTGGCACGGATTTTTTTGGAGCTGGATGATCAATTTCTAAAGGCTTCCGAGAGTGCCCATGAGGTTTCGAAGAGTTGGAGGCGACTAGGTTGCATTATCACTCGAATTTTGCGGATATCGCGGTGAGAAGCCTTTGTTGCTATGCGAACTTTATCAAGATCATATCTTTCTCTCTCGGATATCTAGTCTTTATTCTTCTTAGCTAAAGTATCGGTACATCATGAAGCGGTTGCCTTTTAAGTGATCGGATAATGCCAGACACTCGAAGGATATTGAATGACAGACTATGGAT
>JAGVVM010016359.1:0-10839 GCA_019149425.1 Psidium friedrichsthalianum | reverse complement strand
AAAAGGTAATCAGAATCTTGAGAATGATCATGGGTAAATTGGAACGATACAAAATTACCCATCTCTGAGGCTGCTTGCGTCTTTCTGCTCGTACTCTCCTTATTTGACACCGTCCATCCGGTGGTAATGCTCACGTGTTGATTTGCCCCCAATTTTGTCCAACGACTGTATTCTCAGGTCGTTTCGCAAATTTCTGGAACACAGAAGAGATCCACAATTTAAAACCGGAGGTTTGAGGGTAAATTGAACGATACGGAGTTACCCTTCGAGTTTACGGGGATTTTTACTCGCGATTAATTCGTTGCGAGTTTGGTTGCGATGGCAGACTCGGGCATTTAACGAGGGAAGCGAAATGATTGCTTCTTACTATTGCGTTGATTCTATACATTCATAAAAACAGAAAATATCATGCAAGGGAATGAAAGCATATGCATTCTGGATTGTTTTTCTTCCTCTGCAGGCTCTCCAGTCGTAGCAAGCTTCATTCCGGATCAGGTACGCATCGGCCATGTTGAATGTCCGTGGTCACTAGCTGAGCATGCGCATCACAGTCCGATGCTCTACCGACATCAAACTGGTCGATCATGTCGAAAAGATCATCGTCAAGGTCCGCCTGGGGGTGATTTGTTCCCTCTTTCTCGGAGGTATCGATGCTGATCCAGTAGGATTGGTCTTTCTGTACACTGCTCCAACAGAACTCGATCCTATTATGAACTGATCTAACTCACCTCTTAACGGGCGTTCTCGATCTTCAAGTACTGTCTTTCATCGAGTGCGAGGAGGCTATGGCAGTTGGGGCAAGTGGTGGAGTCGAAAGCTTCCTTGTACCTCTTATTCCTGCTCGGAGTTTTTCATTTTCAGTTTTCAGAAACTCAACTTCACTGCGCTCGTGTTGAGCCCTTACTCGGGTTCGCCTGTTTTGAAACCAAAACTTGATTTGCAGAAGGTTCAACCCTGTTTCTTGGCTTATTTTCCTTCTTTGTTTGTCATCCGCCATGGGTACCTTTTGAAGAAATCTTCAAGCTTTTGAATCTGAGACTCGGTGTGACGCCGACGACGCTTCTTTGACCCTGGTTGTTGTTGTCTCTATCTTTATCGAGGTCTTCAATGTCATCGGCGGAAAGGGCAGGTCTCATGGTATGAATTCCAAAAATGGCATCGAACTCTGCTTCTCCCATATTCAGCAAGTAGCGATAGTTCTCGAGATTGTTGGGTTGAGACATCCTTGACTGCTTAAGGGTCTCTCAAGATTTTCTACTCTCCCTTGTATCTTCACTCTCTCAGAATTTTTTAGGCGACCGTGTATGTTTTCGGAACTCTCTCCTGAGCGTGGATGAAGATTATCAGGGGAATACCTCTTTTAAAACTTAGGCGTGGATTCAGAAATCCTATCACTCCCTCCGAGATTTCTGCTTCTCGATTTTTCATCGTATCTCTCGCTTGATTCGTCGTTCTTCATCTTTTCATGTTAGGGGGCCCCTGTCCGTCATCTGGACCGTCGATTTCGTTGGCGAGTTCTCCAATAAGATGAGTCGCATCTCCTTTTCTACCGAAAATTTCTTTGTCTCCCACTCAGTGGCGTCCCGTCCAACCTTTTTCACAGAGACGTCGGCTTTGCTTGGCTCGAGGTTGTCGCTTGACTGAAATTCGAGCCAGCAGGATAGAGAATGACAGATAGGAAAATCTGGCCAATAAAGACTGCCCCTGTGAAGCCCATATTTAACTTAAAGCAGATTATCACCTTCGCGTTCTAGTCGTCTGCTTCACTTCTCTCCTCTTACCTTTCGTATTCTGCTCGTCGGCCTTGATTCTCTCCTCGATAATGACCGATCTTCCTACACCATCTTCCCGGCTGACGTTATGTTCAAATGGGAGAGGCTCTATCATCTTCTTGGCCGAGGCTAATTTACATAGCCCACCATTCGAGCGCCGAAGCTGAAATCTTTGGTCTGTTTAGGAAGTAAATGCCTCTTCTGTCGAAGGCACCAACCTAGAGAGAGAATACCGAGCGTTCCCGCACGTCTTCATCAACTTTCTGGAGGCTTGTCGGAATACTTGCGAAACGATTACCTTAGGCCGTGTCGTGAAAGCTCGCTACCAGGATCGATCTGAACGCCTGGAGTTTGCGGAACACGTGGTTGCTCGGTACAAGAAGGCCGTCAAATCTGCTGAAGAACGAGCCTTGCTGTTGATCCATGAGAGAGAGAAGCTGATAGAGCGCCTGGCCTTGAACCAGACCTACTTCGAATATAGACCCGAGTGATATCGTGATGAAGTTCAGATGTGTGTGGCTGGAGGAGAGGCTCGATGATCTAACGGCGGATATAACTTTTGAGAGGGACTTGATTGAGAACCTGAAATTCGTCGTTGAGCATCACGAGGCTACTACGCAGCTAGGCAAAAGGAGAAGTGTACCCGTCTGTTCTTCAAACTTGCAGATCTCGAATCCCAGATCGCCCAGTGTAGGCCAGAAATATCAACTTCATGGAGAGTCAATTAAACTCTTTTGTGATGCTCATTAGGGCTCAGTTTGGTTTTACCTTTCCTCCTTATTGAGCTGTTGTAATACTTGTTGATGAATGGAGTTAAGGAAAAGCTTCACATGTTTGCCTTGATTTTCTTGCCTTCTCTTCCTCTGAATGGTAGGCTAGAACGATTCAAGGTACTGGAAACTGTTGACACTTGATTTTTTGCCAATCTGATTTTTAGAAAATTTTAGAAAATCCATTAAAATTCAGAAAATTGAAAAAATCAGCTTTGGAGACCTCGGTCTAGCCCAGGAATCCAATCTTGAACAAAAAATAAATTTCTTTATTTCTGCATTTTGCATTTTATTTTCGAAATTCATAAAAAATCAAGAAAAAATGAGAAAATTACAAAATCAACTTTGGAAGCCCTAGCTTAGCCTAAGGGACCAATTTTGAACAAAAAATAATTTTTCTATTTTTCGCATTTTTAATATTTTCCGGAAAATAGAAAAATACTAAAAAATCCATAAAAAATAGCATCTGCGGCCGCAAAAAATACATAAAAATAGTCCATATTTTTATTTCGTTCTTCCTTCATTTTGACCAAAGAAATTTTGAAAAAATTAATCTGGAAATGGGGTTTGCTTTGTAAATCACATTTCACAAATTAATGAAAAAAATTCAGAAATTCCATTTTTATTCTGTAATTTTGGGTTTTTGCATTTTTGAAGTCATGTCACCACCATCTATTTTCTAAAATTAAAATGCAGTCCAAAAAAACTCAGTGAATTGATCAATTTTGCACAAAAGGACCAAATTGCAATTTCATTTTTCAATTTAGTCCTTAAAAATGCTTAAAATGAAATTAAAATTTCTCTGAGGGATGAATCGAAAATTAGGCCACGTCACCCCCTAGATTTTGATCTCCTGAATCCAATGGTGGTGGTGGTTTGCCCTAATTCGGCCATTTGGATAATTTAATTTGAAAAATGAACATTTGGCCGAAAAAAAAAAATTTGGGGTTTTCGTCCAATTTCAAGCAAATTTTCATAAAAACCTCATTTTTAGATGTAATTCGTGTTGGGAAACCCATTTTTGGCCTCAATTTCATGAAAAAGGGCCAATTTTTGGTCCAATTTGGCCCCTTTTTCCGGCCGGTCGGGTCATCGGGTCGGGCCGACCCGACCCATGACCCGACACTATTCATCGTCTTCCTCTTTAGTCACCCACGCACACTTGCACACACGCGCACATCTGTTTCTCGCTACCACGACGTCGTCGCGCGGCCTCTTGCCCTCGAATCTTCCCGTTGTCGTCGCTTGCCGCGCATGACCAAGCGTACGGAAGGGGCGACGGTTATCCGAGGAAGGTAGACGACAAAAATCTCGAGCTGTCGTGGGAGCGATTCCAGAAGCGTTCGGGCGCAAAAGAAAAGGAGGGAGGCGGCGAATGTTCAGGAGGAGATACGCATAAAAACGAGAGAGACAGATATGTAGAGAGGGGGAGCGACGAAGGAGGAGCTAAAAAAAAAAAGAGAAGAAGCTGGTTCTTCTGGGGGGGGCCATTACAGAGCATTCGCCCGAGAACTTTGAGCTCGTAACTCCGGCAATCCAAGTCGCACCAAGCCTTGCGGTTGCCACTCCAAGCTCCTGACACTTCAAGGAAGCCGCTGGACCCAACCAATCGAGTCGACCTCCACTGAGAAGGTAAACACCATTCTCGAGCGCGCGGACTCCATCAATGCATGTTCATCGTTTCTTGTTTTCTCTTGATTTTTCTGTTTCGAATTTCCCTGAGCACTTACTGACCGCGTGCGTATCTTTCCCTGCGTTGGCATCGCACGAAACCCATCGAGTCAACCTCAAAAACTTTCGGCCTACTGCAAGCCCGAGGGCTTTTCTCGCGTGAACCAAGACTCTCGACTATGCAGCTAAGTTTCCTATTATCTCTGTGATATTCTTTGATGGATGTGTGTGGCTGGTTTTAAGTTAGGATCGTGGTTTTAGATATGTCATCGGGTTGTTCCTGGCCGAGTCTAGAACGGTTGATTTGGTTAGTTTCGCGGACAAGAAAAAACCATGTGTAGGTATGTTAGGATACTGTAGACGGCCTATTCGGACCTTGGTTTGGACCTTGACATACCGCGCTCGGTGGCCATCGAAGAGTAACGGCAAGCGGTCTAAGGCGTTCAAATGAGCCCCCCCCGAACATCCTCTATGCTTGCTGTGGTTAAGAAATGAAATTTTGAGCGTTCGAAGATGGGAGAAAACTCATTGCCGAATTTGGTTCTTATCTGGTGCTGTCCATTGGCAACGAAATAGGAGGGCCGTCATCGGCGTTGGTGGTCGTTCGACAAAATCTTGCTGGCGAAATCCTTAAGAAGACGTGGTAAAAGATTAGCCACCCAGTGAAGTCTGTGCTTGGTTTTTGGTGGGTGTTCAGTGAGGAAGACGCGAAGATGGTGAGCAAATAGGACGTCTGGAAAAGAAGACTCACGAAGAAGAAGCACCGACAAGATGAGCATTAAAAAAAAAATAAGGGAATAAAAAAAATAGAGAAAGGACAAACTAAGAGAAAGAAAAGTCAAAGAAAGAAATAAAAAGAGAGACAAAGGCACAAGGGGGTGCTGCTCCATGCGTAACCAGGTAAAGTGGAATGGAAAATAAAGCAAAAAAAATATTAGAATAAAAAATATATAGCAAAAGTGGTGTACCGCGCCGCGGCCTGGTGTGGTAGCTAGGGTTTGGATTATTTGGAATTGGGCCAGCCCATGTGGTTTAATGAAAAGGGGCGGATGGGCCATTCGGATGGCTTTTGATTGAAGAGTGGGCTGAGATAACTTCATTGGGCTCTAGGCTTAAATTGGGTTTAGAATAGAACCTTGGGCTTTTTTTTTCTTTGTTTTTGTTTGGGCCTTACGCCCTCTTCCTTTTCGCCACCCTAGAGGGATTGGGCTTAAAAGCCCAGCCCAGATCACAATTTTCGAAATAAATAATATTAATAATATTATAATATTAAAAAAAATTTCGAAAATTCCTAGAGAATTCAAAAATATATAATATATATATATATATATATATAATAAAAACTGTGTCGTTTAGTCTCGGGTTTTAGGTTTGGACCTTCGGGTCGGATGGTCGGGTCGACCCGACCGATCCGAAAACGATAATAAATAAAAATAAAAAAGGAGAAATAGAAAAAAACATATGAAAGATTATATAATATATAAAAGTTTGAGATTATAAAATAATTAAAAAGAAATTTCGGGAATATAAATATAATTATAAAAAAAATTAAAAATTAAATTAAAAATAACAAATAAATAAAATAAAAACTAGTGATAAAAAAATAATAATAAAATAATGAATAATTGTAGAAATTCGTGGAAAATTTAGAAAATCTTGGAAAAATTAATGTAGAAAATAATTAAAAAAATATATATAGAAAATCAAAATCAAATATTATAAAATATAAAAATATTTCGAAAATAAAAAAAAACAACAAAATAAATAAAATGAAAAATGTATAAATAGGATGAAAATTCGGAAATCATAAAAAAATTAGGAAATTCCGAAAATCAAGAAAATTATAAAAAAATTTCGAAAAAAAATTCTGAAAAATGTTAAAAAAAAAAAACAGAAAACATAGAAAATGCCCAGGAAATAGGGAAAAATCATAAGAAAATTCATAAAAAATTTTAGAAAATTCAAAAAAATATATAGAAAATACTTGGAAAAATATAATAAAATTTAGAAAAAGTAGAAATAAAATTTCAGAAAATACCAAAAATATTTCAAATCAAAATAGGAAAATTCTTAGAAAGCCTTAGAAAAATCCCAAAAATATCAGAAAAAAATTCAGGAAAATCCAGAAAAATTCTCAAAAATTGTGAAAATTAGGAAAAAACCACATTCAACTGGTTTGACCTATTTTCACATTTTGACTTCCCGAGCCTCCCAAAATGTCCATTTTGCCCCTCTGGTCAATCTGACCCAAATCATCCCAAATCACTCCTGAACCTAATTAACATATCTTCTTGGCTTCTAGGGCTCCCTGATTGATCTGGACTTGATTGAATGTGTGCTTTCATGGTATTGATTTTCTGATTGCGCATTTATTTCTATGATTGTGATTGATAGGACAGACACTCCCATTCGCATGAATCCCCTAGACTCCCAGAGCCTACCTTACCCGATCTCGCCTGCATGAACTCCTTAGATTAGGAAATCACTCAACTTAGGTACCGAAAGGGCGTCAATAGCAATATTGACGTAACTAAGTCCCGAACTCAGAATCTCTGGTTTTCGCAGAATCGGACGATTTCTCCCGATCGCTCGATAGGGTTTCCAATCATACCCTCCAATAAATGATTGGTGGCGACTCCAATGGCATGCACACTGATCACATGTCACCCGACCACACTAAGGTCGACTTCGATCTAAAAAATTCCCTGACGCGATTTGGTATGGGCTTGGAGGGCCCGCGCGAAGCCCATGATACCAAATGGGCCTAGCAATCCATTAGCTCCCTCGAGACCTTATTAAAAAAAAAAAATCTCGGAGGGTCGCGACAATTTTATGTCATGTTATTTGAATTTTTAGATTTGCATTTAATTTATGCCATTGCATTTTAGAGTAATTTTATGCATTGCATATAGTACAACTTTTCGTGTATTCATAAAAGAAAGAATGAAAACCAACGATATATATATATATATATATATATATATATATATATATACATATACTTTGAGTGGCGCATGCTCCCTGAGCTTACTTGGTTTTCTGGATATTCAATTAATTGTTTGTGCACCCGCATGATAACTTTCGTTAGTGCCTTAGGTTAAAATCGATCAATGATGCCTTCTCAAATGATTTTTCATAAAATAAAAGTGCTATGGAAAGGGCGTTAGAGTAATCTAGCGTAACCAAGTCCTCAGATTTTGAATCTCTGGTTCGTAGAAGTAATTTAGTTCTCCCACTAATTTACTTAGGTTTCTAATCAGCCTACCAAAAACGATTAGTGGCGACTCCAAATTGAATAAACTTTGCATGAAAAAAACCTAAGTTGCGATTCGGTAGGACTTGAGAGGGTCCGAATTAGGTTAGTCAATTAACTTGATAATCCGTTACTTGGAAAGTTGACACCGCAGAATTTTTTAGGTCGCGACAATCGTTCGATAGGGTTTCCAATCATATCCTCCAAAAATGATGGTGACGACTCCAATTGCACGTATACCGATGTACTTGTCACCCGACCACACTAAGGTCGAACCTGAATAAACCCGTCGCAATTTGATACGGGCCTGGGAGGCCCAAGCGAAACCCGATCTTAAGAAACAGGCTTAGCAATCTATTAGCTCGCTCTCCTTCCCCTCTCCCAAGGGTCAGGTCGCGACAATGCTCCCTGAGCTTACTTGATTTCTGGGCGTTCAATTAATTGTTTGTGCACCCACATAATAACTTTGTTAGTGACTTAGGTTAAAATCAATTAATGTTGTCTTCTCAAATGATTTTTCATGAAATAAAATGGTACTGAAAGGGCGTTAGAGTAATCTAGCGTAATCAAGTCCCCGGACTTTGAATCTCTAGTTCGTAGAAGTAATTTAGTTCTTCCGTTAATTTACTTAGGTTTCTAATTGACCTACCAAGAACAATTAGTGGCGACTCCTATTGAAAATCTTCGGATGTTAATACCGAATCAAAGTTGTGATTTGGTAGGACGAGAGAGAGTCCGAATTAGGTTAGTTAATTTGATTAACCTGATAATTTGTTAACTTGGAATTTCACCGAATTTTAAGTCGCGACAGTCGTCGGTGGAGAGACTCAGCCCGAGGCTCTCTTCGTAAGACCCGAACCTGCCTAGAGATGATTAGTCCTTTTATTCGAGAAGGTGATCCGCGTTCTTTGAGGTGGCATGAGGTGCAGACATCGCGTGGGTGCGAACCACTTTGCTTCCATGTACTCTGCTTTCCTCCATGGCGTGATGCTACGTTACACGGACACACACTTCTTCAGAATTTTGGCGTGTCGGACACTCGGACACTCCCAGACACGTTGATCCCGGGTCAACGCAAGTCCCTCGCGTGTCCAGTGGTAAAATGGGTCAGAAACCCAAATTTTTGACCTAATTATCACCTTAACTGTAATTGAGTTGAGGTTTCCTAAGTTAATTATGGTCTAGAGCAGAGTTTGCAGTTATATCCACTGTATCTCTCTCTTCTCACTCTTCGCTTTACTGAAGCAATTTCACCTTGGATCACAAGTTCGATGCAAACTCAAATCTTTCCTTTGAATTTCGAGAAACTTGAGGATAAGGACGGGACAAGTCATCTAGAAAAATCGTCCGAAAAAAGATTTTGGTGGTGGACAAGTCGATTCTTGTTTTATTCTGGATGCACTATCCTACTTGCATTGCAGGCTTTTGCTTGCAAGGCTAAATAAAAGATTTTCAATAGATTTTATGAAGTACATTTCCAGCTGAAAAATTGAGTATTCATATTTGATGCATCAACATGGCAGATATTTTGATGAAAGTATTGCAAACTCTTACCTTTGTTGGGATTCTTTCAATTCTTTAATACAATTTAGCTTATGAGAAGGAGCCACCATTAAAAACATACATATTATATATAACATGTCCTGGCGTGTCGGAATTCTTTATTTTTGTGAATTCACGTGTCGGCGTATTGTGTCGTGTCATGTTATGTCGTGTCACGTGTTGTGTCTCGTGTCGGTGTAACATAGGCTCGATGTACATTCCCTGCTCTTCAAGCTCAGTTTCGCTGCCCCTGATACGATTTCGTCGGTGTCGTCACATCTTCTAGCTGCTTGTCACTAGCCACTGTGCGAGCCCAAGCCATGTCCATCGATCAGCTTGTGAGATTGATGAGAAATGGTCGTGTTCGGCAAAAAGGAAGTGAACCAGAGAGTTGGCTGGAAAAAAAAAGGGGGAAGAAGGGATCAACTTAGAAAATTAAGAAAGAAAGAAAAACTTGTTCCAAACGAGAATGCAGCCGATGAAGTGGCATGTGAGTTGCATGTGCTTGCTCAGGCTCTTATTTGAGACTAAACGAGTCACTTAAGCTCGTTATTTAACACAATATTCACTCTAGATTCTTTTTTTATAAAACGGCTCCATTTGGGCATTTATTTGGAATTTTTCCTTAATTTATTTTAAAAAAGTAAACGAAAATGTATTTCCTTTTCTGACAAATGGTCCTTGTGTGTATATATATATTTGGCCCTTCTATTAAAAAAAAGTAAATGAAAATGCCGATGTGCCCGTTAAATTTATGTTAAATACTGATATAGAAGCTAACTCCTCGTTCGGAAACCGCAGCTGAATTCAGAAGCCAACTCAACTCCTCATGCGTAGGAATCTGACTCCAAACTGGTGAATCGCAGCTTGTTTTGGGGAACATAAGAGATTGCCGCAACTGCAGGGCTGAAGAAATCTAGTGCGAAGCGCAAACATCTGATTACCTTTCCTCAGCAGATCAATTGTTGGCATCTCTGGCTTCAATATATCTCTTTGAAGGAATTCAAAAGGTTTGCTGGTATAGTTATGGCGTACAAGTTCTCAGATAAAATACTTAAAAGACTGGTGCATGTGGAGATCAGCAAGTGTGTCAGCCGTAAGCTCGTTCCCAAGCAATCCGATCCGTGACTATGAGAAATGAACATCCACAGTTAAGCATCAACATCACTTTGACATATCACTTGATTCACGCAATAGAATTTCTATACATGTAAAGCATCAAGTTTGAGACCGTGTAGGATTGAGTTTCTGTCCATTTTGACACCGCAGGAAAGCACAACACAAATGTCATAAGTAGAGTACGCTAAAGCATCCGCCATGAATTCACAACTTCTTGGTTTTGCTTGAAAGGATAATGATCCTCTTCCGCCTTCAGCTCGCTCCACTTGGGTAGACACAGCCATTGTAACCTAATAACAAAGGGATTGACCTGGGTTAGTGAGATTTTCCAACGACTTGAAAGGGGGGTGAATGTAAATGAAAATCCTTCATTTCATTACTATGTAATAATGGACTAGAAGCCACGATGTAATGAAGCATCGAACACCTTAATACAGTTAGGAGGAATATGCTGCTGCTTCTTGATGGGAACAACTTCAAGTACAGGGGATTACAGAGAACACACAGGAACCCTATGTTCTTCAATGCCAATGGGAAAGTGGGCTCATTTTAGTTGGAAGGCAAAAATGGACAGAAACTGTCTACAAGTAACAATACTCACTTGGGTTGTTGGATGAGACCGTGGCAGTCTGCGAGAAGTCACAGTTCCAAGGACTGTGGTCAGAGTTCTGGTAGAAAAGATTCATGGCATATGCAGCATGTGATGCCACGG
>JAGVVM010016357.1:0-14252 GCA_019149425.1 Psidium friedrichsthalianum | reverse complement strand
CAGAAAGGAAGAAGAAAAATAAAAAAAAGCAACTTTCCTGCTTCGTCCCTCTCGGATTCTCGGTCAAAGGGAGAACTTCCAGAGAGCATCGACGAGAAGGGAGACCAGCCGTGCCCTGCACCTTGTCGCTATCAACACCTGCTGAACGACGACTAGCCCTGCGGCTCTGGTCTTCTGAAAGAGACGAAACAGTCTGCAAGACCTTTCACCGAACGTCGAGAATCACACAGAAAAGAAGACAAGAAAAGCTTGAAAGTTCCCGGTGATCAGTAGATTCCAAGCTCTTGTCAACGCACGAGTAACGAAGCAATATTAATCCAGCAGATTCTTTGGTCAACTTGTGGAGTCCCATTCAACGAACATGCAAGAGAACGACAATGCAGCACGCAATTACATGCTCAGTGCATATCCACGATCGTGAGTCCCTCGCCAAACCAGTCCACGTTCGACTCGTAATCCACGAGGTCGTGTGCTTCAAAATTTGGAAATCAATTTGCGAAAGCAGGTAATGATCCTTATCTCAGAATATATTTAAAGCTCGTATTTGACTTGATTGATTTGCACGTTTCGTTGAATATTCTGCATTTCTCGAGCATATTGTGGATAATCGTCTATCCCGAATTGGAATATTTGCATGTCAAAATTTGATTTTTTCTGCATATCTCTTATCTTGTGACGTTGTGATTATCTTGATAGATATTAGCGTCTCTCGTGGTTTGAATTTTAAGTGATCTAACCCTGGAAATATTGTGCGAAATTGAATTGATCATGTTTTTTTTTTTAGAATATCGGATAAATCTTTTCTGAAAAATTGAGATTTAATCTTATTCTGAAATTGAACATATCATTTGAATATTCGGGATGTCTGAGATTTAAATCTGGAGGATATCGGGTAAGATTTCACATCAATCATATCTTTTAAAATCGGGGTAATTATCTAGAGTTATTCAGAAAAATCTTAAAGATAATCTTTCCTAATTTGAAAAGATATGATCCTTTGTGGATAGGGGCTTATCCCCTTGAAAATTCGGCACCAGCCCTTAATTGGCCAAAAATTGCATTGCATGTCTTATATTATAGCTTAAATCAAATATTTTCATAATTTACCTTCAGTACAGTACATGCTCCCTTGTGCCTCTGTCCTTCGGAAAATGTGGATGACTATCTGACTTCACCCTCGAAGTGCGACATCATCCACACAATTGTCTATCCCATCTCATATCATTGGACTGGATTGACAATTTAATTAAGTTCACTATCTGACCCACCCCCGGGGTACGACGTGAATAAAATTTCCTTCCAACCCTGATCTTCGGGTACGAAGCGAATTCATCGGAAATTCGGATATTAAGGTGTACGATACTCAAGGTTTATTATGATTTTATTTGACTTGTTTTTCATTCAAAAATCATAAAAATTCATGTGCATTTCATATAATAGTCTAACTCATCATGCATGCCACCCACGCATTTTCAAGTCATTAATATAGTCTATTTTGTTAACAAAACAATTCGAGCTCATATTTGCCTTTGCATCAAACATTCATTTTTATCATGCAATCAATTTAATTTTTTTCAAGAGCTGTCATCCACTCAATCTTTTTTCATGTCATATAGGTTAGCTCTCATCCTGCATGTCATCTAGGATAAAATTCATATTTGTATGCATAAAAAATCCGATTTTTCTAAAGCCACCATGCATGATCATTTTTTGTCATATGATGTTTTGTCATACCATCATATAGTTAGACTTTGCATATAGTTGCATTTAGTATCATGCATGTCATACAGTTGCATTTGCATGACATTCATCCAATAAAAAAATCCCAAAAAATAAAAATAAAAACATAAAAAAAAAACATAGTTGCACCTTGCTTTATAATTCGAATCATCGAATTGGCCAATTGAGAAAATCTTCATAAGAATGGTACCGAAAGGGTGTTAATTGAAAAATTAACATAATCAAGTCCCCGAACCCAAATCTCTGGTTAGCAGAAAATAAAGTATTTCTCCCATACTTTATTTAGGTTTCTAATCTATCTACCAAGAAAAGATTAGTGGCGGCTCCAAAATTTAAATCATTTGAACATGAACCTAAGTTGCGATTGGTAGAGCTTGGGAGAGCTCAGGCTAGGTTAGTTAATTCATTTAATTAATCTAGTAATCCATTAATCTGGAATTATCATAATTTTTTTTTAGGTCGCGACAGGAGGTCATCATAATACATCCCAAAATCTACGCTCGATCAGTCTATACAACCCAGGCATAACATCTAGTCCTCGTCAACCTCGCTCTAGTCTGATTGCCAAGGAAGTTCCTCGGATCCTCCTCGATCTCTGGAGAGGACGACTCGGTATCTGTGATAGTCTGAAAATTCGACCCAATTAACGGAATTTCTAAATGAATGGATATACCCATTAGTACACTCTGATCGATACTCACTCAGGATTAGCTACCCTGGGACGACTAACCGAAGGGGAAGGCTACCTGGGAAATTTTCCCACATAGCCGCCCGTTGGTCTGAGATTTCGACAGAACCGTATTTAATGGAATTGACCGCAAAATGAATTCCGACATTGGACAATCGAATTGCTAAGGTATTCACAATGGAGAAATGGATTCAGATGCAGAAAACGTTGCCGGAAGGGCAGACAGCCGATACACGTCGCGAAGCAAGACGTGAATGGAAAATTACCGAAATGCCCCCGGTAAATGCTCAGTCTTTAGAATTAGATTAAATGGAATCATTTAAGAATGAACGCGTTAGAACGAAACCAATTCCAGTCTGAAACTCGTTCGCGCTCGGGACCCGATCGGTGCATTTGGCACGCAAATGAGGCGAGTCAAATCAATGTCACATCAATCAAGTGTCCCATCAATCAAATCAAGATGTCAATATCACACAATTCATAATGCCATCAATCAAGTCAAGTCAAGTACACATCATGTCACATAAACCCTAACCTAACCCCACTTTCTCTTTTTAATTTTTTATTTTATTTATCCATTATAATCTCTAGCCTTCTCTCTCTTCCGTCCCCTCCTCATTCGGCAGACCCCCATCATCTTCCTCTCCTTCACGTTTTCTTCTTCTTCTTCTTCTTCTTCTTCTTCTTCTTCTTCTTCGGCTTAAGCCGTCCGCCCAAGGAACTCCACCCGTTTCGCCGTTCGTCCGCCGTCGTTCGTCGCCACCATCCTCCCACGTCCTCTCCCTGCCTTGGTAAGTTTTTCTTGGCCCTTACCCCCCTCTTTCATGGCCTGGAAGCCCTTTGAAACAAGGAAAAACCGTGACCCTGCACTGTTCGGATTTTCCCAGCTGACCCTCAACTTCAAACGGTCGCCCACAAAAACTCAACCATTGGATCGTCCTGAATTTTGGATATGTCGTAGCCCCATCCGAGGTGAGTTCACAGAACTTGATTTTGCTCCGATCCGATATCGTTTGGGCATTCATCCGTGCATTTTCATTTCGGTCGACGAAACTGTTTTTCCTGGGACAGTTTTGTGCTTTACATTTCGTGGTCATGATCTGATCTTGGGAGCTTAGGGAACTTATATCCACTCCATATTCTTGTCTTCTAGCTGGTTACGGCCCCGTTTAGCCTCCACTCAGCCCGTCAAATTGCCGAGCACCTCCGTTGACCGTGAGCCCCAAAACGGCCACCCCGGTGTCCTCGTCTTCCTCGCCGCTGTTCCAGCCCCATCTTGGTAAGCAAATCCACTAATTGTAGCTTAGGAATAAAGTATATGTGTATGGTTGGCTTGATTAGTGATTTGGTTGAGTAGATTAATGTTAATTGGTGGATTATGGCTAGAACTACTTGAATCTAGTTTTGGGTATTTGTTGAGTGGGCTTATCCGTGGGCTTGGGATGTTGTTTTGGGCTAGGAATTGCTGAATGTGGGCTATGTTTAGTGGCTTGGGCGTGTAAAATGATGGGCCATGGATAGTAGATGGGCTTGGGGACCATTTTAGGCTAAAATAATCAAGTTTGGGTTAATGGCTTAGGTCCAATTTGGTGGGTTTGCATTTGGACGAAAATTTAGAGCTTAATGGGCTGTACATGTGGTTTGGATGTGAAGAATTAGAGCCCAAGTGAGTAAGTGGGCTTAGGAAGCTAATTTGGGCCTAATTGGATGAATTTAGCTTAACGGGCTTAGGCAATTTTGGGCCTTGGGCCTTGGACGAAAATTTTCATCATGAATTAGGCCTTTATAAATCATGTCACTAATAATTAAACATGGGCTTATGATGGATGGTTGGGCCATGTACTTAGTTGGGCTTGAATTGAGTCAATGGGCTTAGATTGGGCCGTATTAACTTGGGCTTCAACATGAGCCTTACGATCTATTTAAGATGTCTGGAATATTACTATAAGAAATGTTGATGGGCAGAGGTTTTACTCAAAACCCGAATGGGATTAATAGGCCCTCGATAAATTCGGAACCCAACTTGATTTACACAGGGTACAGTTCTTAGACCCCAATGATATAAACCGCGTGCAGGGCACATAATAGATACATGTTTACATACTATCCACACTGAATGACGTGATGTGCCTAGATTGTTAGATTGTCATGCTATGCTGGTATGCATGTTCTGTCCTTGTGAACGCCTGACTTGTGCTCCACCAGATTTTGAGGCGTGTCTGAATGAGAAATGGTTGCAAGCATGACATGGGTCACTGAGAGGAGTGACAAGAGGAGGTCGGCCCTGATGCGTATTTACGCGGGGAAGTGGAGAGATAAGCGTGTCAACCTGAGGCGTACCACACGCGGGTTGGGACACGAGCCTGATGCGTATGAGACGCGGGCTGGATACATCTAGTTCGCATGAGGTTAACTGATTGGGTGCCTGGCATTGTATATTGTTCATTGGCTGTTGATTTTCCACCTCATATATGTGCAATCTTATTCCTCGCTGTCTTGTGG
Source organism: Psidium friedrichsthalianum (assembly GCA_019149425.1). Lineage (NCBI taxonomy): Eukaryota > Viridiplantae > Streptophyta > Magnoliopsida > Myrtales > Myrtaceae > Psidium > Psidium friedrichsthalianum. The sequence continues at coordinate 9,322 of JAGVVM010016357.1, read as the reverse complement.
ATATTGTTAGATGGACCCTTGTTCCGAGATCCGTTGTCTACGTTACGAGAGAGTAGACTCGTATGAGGTAGCTAGTAAACCCTAGACCCTTGGTTAGGGCCGACCTAACTTGTATGCCTTATCCTACGCTAGGATTAGTGGTGAGCTTGCTGAGTTCTCAACTCACTGGCGCTGGTTGCCAACTTTTCAAATCCCAAACCCCAGTGATGGCCGCACCCTCGGTGCTTTTTGGTTTGCCAGTTCAGATGGAGTCGGAGGCTACCCACCACGTGGATGAGAACGCTACGATCTGGCACAGACGATTGACTACCATATGGGTGGATCAGGGTGGCCCCCTTTTTGTTCCCCATAGATTCGAGGCTTGGTTTAGAGAGGGTGAGTTTGGCTTCGAGAGTCTCTTGCGAGATGCCCCGATACCCATGGAGGACGACCCTACGGTCCTGCGACCTGCTGCATATGGAGGTGAGGTGATAGACCCAGAGCCGATGGAGGAGCTCCCGTCCCCAGGACAGTCATGATCGACGGCCATGCCGAGGGTGACCCCATGGACACCGAGCCTTCCTCTCCGGAGCCCGAGGAGGAGTACGACCCCGAGGAGGAGTACGATCCCGAGGAGTTTCCGTAGCCCCCTAACCTGTACTGGTGGATTTTTTTACGGTTGACGTTAGTCGAGCGTGGGATCTAAGACCTCTCTTTTGTAATTCCCCTTTTTGATGGTCTGTACCAAACGCTCATACTATATATATATATATGTGTGTGTGTGTGTGTCATGTTTGGCAGTCCTTGTCGACCATTGTTTCTTGTCCCATTCTACCCCATTATTGTATGCATGTATGTATGGGTTTGGAGTTTTGCTTCCGCAGGTTCATCATTGGAGGATGCGTCGTCTGGTCGCGATGGAATTTCCTGGGCCCACTGGCCCATTTAAAGTCTAATCAGATTTGTGGCCCATATGTCATACTTGGGTTCATCCAATCCTTAACTGGACTTATTTAACTCATCCCAATGGGCCTTAGGGTCCAAACCAAGCCCAATCACTCACATGGCCCATCTTAAGCCCATTAGCCCCTATTTGGGCTCAACCTGACTTTCGGCCCAACACCCCACTTGGGCCCTCATTTGTTCATTAGAATCAAGTCCTAAGCTAGCCAATTGGCCCCATAGGCGACACCTAAGCCTAATTATGAAGACAATCCCATTTAGGTCCATTAAGCCCATTTGGATCCACATCGTTCTACGGCCCATTCTCATACTTGGGCCTCTAGTTTCTCACTAAAATTTCACCCCAAGACGGCCCATTATCCATGGGAACCACGTCCAAGCCCAAGCCCACAAGGAACAATCCCAGCCCATCAAGCCCAACTTATTTATTTTAGCCCAATTTAGCCTCCAAGCCCATCTGATAACTTAGGCCTCTCATCCACACGCCCAAACCCAAACTAACGCCCACAACAGCCCCTCACACGTCCACGAGCAGATTTAGAGCCCACGAGACGGCTCGTTCATTCACGATTTACTCTAACGGCCTAACCGTTCTAAACGATTCATGTGATTTCTAATCGATTTACATGCACTACTCGAACTAACAACCAAGCCAAATCAACATACTATATTCCTAGGGCGGGATTAGTGATTTAGCTTACCTAATGGGCCGGAATCGACGACCAAGGCAACGGGGTCCAAAATGGCCGAATGGTGGCTCACGGCCCACAAGGAGGAGGCGACGATGCGAGCTGCTCCGTCGGTTTCTTTGGGCTGCTTCAAGTCTAAAATGAAGGTTTGATGCATTAGAGGGGGCGTGGAGTCAAGTGGAACCAGCCGTGGTGGCCGGAGCTCCCATGACGCGATGAAGACGGATGGAGGAGCGGGGGAGAGAGTGATCTGGTCAGGCTTCCAAAGGGGACCCAATGGTTATCGAAACGAAGGAATGAAGGGTCAAGAAGGCTTACCAAGTGAGGAGGAAGCTGGTGGTGCCCGACAGTGGCGCGAGGAGGTGGTGACGGCGACGGCTTGAACGGCGGCAAAGTCTAGCTGAGGAAACAAGAGAGAGTGAGGTCGGGTCGGCCTTCCAAACAGGTCTCCAAGGCCACGAAAATGAGTGAGGAGAGGGGCAAGGGGTCTACCGAGTTGGTGGAGTGGTGTGGGGTGGCCGGTGGAGGCGGGGCAACGGCGACGGTGGGACGGCGATGGGCGGCATTCACGGGCGGACGAAGACGAAAGAGAGGAAGAAGAAGAAGAAGAGAATGAAGGTGATGGTGGTTTCGGCCGAATGGAGGGGTAGACGAGAGAGAGTGATTATAATGTTTATAATGGTTGAAATTCAAAAATTGGTATAGTGGAGTTAGGTAATGGGGTTTCTATGACATGAAAAATGTACTTGATGGATTGATGGGATTGCTTTGGGAATTGTGTGATGGACCATTGATTGATTGATGTGACATTTGATGGGACCTAACCTCGGGATGCGTGCCAAAAGCACAGATTGGGTTCCGAGCGCGAATGAATTTCGGACTGGAATTGGCACTGCGCCTTCGTGTCCATTCTAAAATAATTCCATTTAATCTAATTCTAAGGACTGAGCATTGACCGGGGGCATTTCGGTAATTTTTTACTCACGTCTTGCTTCTCGACGTTCACCGACTGTCTGCCCGACTGGCGGCGCTTCTATGACTAAATCCAAGTCTCCATTGCGACCATCTTAGTAATTTGATTGTCTAAAATCGGAATCCATTTCATGGCCGAATCCATTAGATACCGACTCCGTCGAAGTCTCAGACCAACGGGCGGCTGTTTAGGGAAAATGTCCTAGGTAGCCATTCCCTTCGGTTAGTCGTCCCAGGGTAGCTAATCCTGAGTGAGTCTCGATTAGAGCGTACTAATGAAATATATCTATTCATTCTAGAATCCTGATAATTGGGTCGAATTTCGGACTGTCACAATACATGCATGGACACATACGTTTTATTGGACTGGGTAACTGCCAGCCTGGTATGGAGACGGTCACGCCCCGACCCCACTCGGGCACGCGACATCTCGCTCATGCGTTCTCAAATGCTACAATCTGGCACTCGCCTGGTCAACCACACGCGACAACCCAGGAATCCTCTTCGTCGCAACCAGACGGCGCATCCGTATAACTTCGACCTCATCTGAAAACCTGGGAAGCGAATCTACAATCCCATACACACGAGCATACGATAAAAGGGGGTAGAAACGAAATACTCGAAGATAGTCATATCATAGATCATATGGGCGTTAGGTACAGACCTCGAAAGAAAACAAAATACAGACGTCGACCCCAAAATTCCTACGCTCTAAACTGAAATCCCCAAAATAGACTACTCATCCCAAGGACGTCACTCCTCTGGATAGAACTCCTCCGGATCATACTCCTCCTCAGGGTCGCCCTCCTCTTCTGGCTCTGGGGAAGAGGGCTCGGTGTCCATGGGTTCGCCTGCGGCATGGCCATCAATCATCGACTGCCCCGGGGACGGCAAGTCCTCCATCGGATCAGGGTCTATCACATCTCCCTCATAGTCGGCGGGTCGAAGCGTAGTGGGGTCGTCCTCCATCGGTATAGGAGCGTCTCGCTCGAGACGTCCAAAACCATACTCGCCCTCTCTGAACCAAGCCTCAAACCTGAAGGGGACGAACTGGGGTCTACCCTGATCTACGTATATAGTGGTTACCTTACGACGCCATAAGTGTGGCATGCTCGTCAAATGATCAGTGGTCTCTGTCTCCATGTCAACCGGGTAACCAAAAGTACAGGTGGCGAAATCATAGCTATGGCCTGGGATCTGAAAAGAATGGCAACCACCGCCAGTGAGTCGAGGACTCAGCAAGTTCACCACTAATCCTAGCGTAGGGTAGAGCATACTAGCGGGTACGACCCTATCAATGACTAGGGTTCAGCTCGCCTAATTTCAACATTCTCACTGGTCGTAGATCCCCAACCCCAATGCGTGAATAGACGAACGACGCGTAACAAAGCAAGAGGATAACATGCAAACGGGCAGTCAATAAACAATGACAGCAATTCAATAAGCGAAAACAAATGCAAGCATTCAGATTTCCTTAACTGATCCCAGTGGATCCTGCCCGCTTATCTCTCCAATTCCCATCAGGGCCATTCTCATGCCCCTCGGCTCGTGCCTCAACCCGCGTGTGGTACGCCTCAGGTTGGCACGCTTATCCCTCCATTTCCCCGCGTAAAGACGCCTCAGGGCTCATCTACAGGTCACATCTCTAGGTGACTCATGCCATGCTCACAGTACATGATGCTTTAAACATATTCACAGTGCGTCGATCACAGAGCAGGCAATTCAACGTTTCATAAACAAGGAAGTATAACATTTCGAAGAATAGTCAAGCTACCTATATCCGTCGGGGTGTACCACATGCAGACTTGGTACCCTATACGCAATTGCACTATTAACTGGATTCGATTCGAGTACCCCCACGAAATTTTATTGGATATTTACTTCCTCTTGAAACGAACCCCCAATCGACTCAATCGTGTTTTACTTCACCCTAGAGCTCGTCAGTTCTAGAACCTAGTCAATCGGGTTTGATGACTTGGCCCAACTTGGTCCTTACTATTTAACCCTAGCCCAACATCGGCCCACAATTTAAATTTGGATTTCTTTTGGGTCCCCAAATGATCTTATTAAATTTTATCAAACTCAATTACAAGGCCCAACGATTCATTCTTAAAGTTAGGCCCATTAAGTGAATTAAGTCCATTTGGGTTTAAGGCCCAACTACTATTCACGAGCCCATAATTGAATTTTAACTATTAAATATTTTAAGGCCCATCATTTTTTATAATTTTCGGATGGGGCCCAAGCCCATTTGTTAAGGTAAGCCCATTAAGTCCATATTAGCCTATTTAGGCCCAATTGGGTCCCTAAGCCCATGTACATCTTTGGGCCCTAAAATTTCATTTTCAAAACTATAATTGGGCCCAATTTTATTGAAATTTTCGTCCACTTGAGGCCACCAACAATACATAAGCCCACAAGTTCCAATTTGGCCCACTTAGCTTAGAATTTAACCCCTAAAGCCCAATTATATCCCTTGGCCTATCACTTGCACGCTTAACCTCTCATCTCAGCCCAAAATCAACACATCATGGCCCAATTTAAATACCACAGCCTCTATCTCGGCCCAAATCACTAATTACCACTTCACCATAATATATAATTCAACCTTAATCACACAATACCCATACAAATTCCACTCACCAGCCCCTAATGCATCATACAACACATATATACAACTAACGCTAGGATAGGATAGGAGTAGAACTTACCAATTTAGGGCTGGAAACCGGCGGCAAAGGCCAACGCCTTAAGCGGCCGAACGGTGGCTCACGGTGGAGGGGGAGAGAACGGCGACTGTGGCGGCTATTCCAGCAACTCCACAAGGCTCCAAGGTCCTAAGGCATTCTTATGGGTGTTAGAATGAATGAAGAAAGGTGGGGGAACGAGCTGGACAGCCCGGGGACTCCCGGTGGAATCAACGACGACGACGACGACGGGCAAAACGGGTCTGGTCGGGGCTGTTCCAGGGTCCCATGCCGCGAAAATCAAGAGAACGAAGCTTAGGAGACTTACCAAGATGAGGTGATGACTGGTGGTGCGGCGGCGTCGCGTGGAGGTGGCGGATGACGGCGACGTGGACGGCTCGGGGCGAACGAGACAAGGGAGGCGCAAGAGGAAGAAGAGAAGGAAAATGGAGAGGAAGGGGAGAGAGGGTGGCCGGCCGAATGAGTGTAGGGAGAGAGAGAGTGATTATAATGTTTTAATAAAATCAAATAAAAGGGTTAATGGGGTTAGGTGGTAGAATAGTGACCTTGATTTGTACTTTATGTGACATTGTACTTTGACATGTGACTTGATGGATTGCATTGGAATTGAACCGATGATTGACTGACTTGATTGACATGAACTTGATTGATGTGACATCGAATTCGACTTGCCTCGATTGCGTGCCAGATGCACCGATCGGGTCCCTAGCGCGAACGAACTTGGCACTGGAATTGGTTTCGATCTATCGTATTCTGCTCTCGGTGAAACCCTCATTTCTCTAATTCTAAAGACTGAGCATTTCTACGGTGGCATTTCGGTAATTTTCCATTCACTGTCTTGCTTCTTTGAACGTGCACCCGGCTGTCTCGGCAGCCTTCGGGCGGACGTTTTCTGAAACTGATTTCATTTCTTCATTGTGTTTATCTTACTAATCGATTGCCCAAGTCGGATTTCCTTTTGTGGTCAATTCCATTAAATACGACTTCTCTCGGGTCTCAGACCACGGGCGGCTGTTTGGGAAATTTTTCCCAGGTAGCCTTTCCCCTTCGGTTAGTCGTCCCAGGGTAGCTAATCCTGAGTGAGCTTCGACCAGAGTGTAATAATGAAGTGTTTCCATTCATTAGAATCCGAATAAATGAGGTCGAATTTTCAGACTGTCACAGACGGGTTGGCGGGATGCCTACAAATCGTGATGAAGCATGATATGGACATGTGGAATGGGGCTCTTTTTGGAGGTGAATAGCTTGGCGACAAACTATCCGCTTCGAGATCGATGAGGGGCGGGGAGTGGCGCCGGGGCAGAGACCTGATTAAGGAGTGGCTCCTAGCAGGCTTCTAGGTGAGGAGGCGGACAGAGTGACCTAGGTTATACATTGACAGGGTTGAGTCTAGTGGCGTCTACCGAGGTCCATTGCATTAAAAGCTGCAGTAAACTTTACAGCATATTCATGTTGTAAACATGATAGCAGGCGAAAGCTTGAATGGTAGTTTAGAGTTATATTCCTAAAAGGAATTATATTTGGTTTAGGTGTAGGAAAGACTTTAGACGGATGAGAATAGCAAAGACCGAGTACAGCTGTGCGAGCTCGAGGGCTCCAGCACCTAAAGGAGACCCTAGTGATCGAGGAAATGATGAGGGTACTGATGAAGTTAGCAACTTGATGTGTAGGTAGGCTGCCAGAAAGCGCTGTCGCTGTAGCTAACAGCTAAGGCCGCCTTGGGCTTGATGGTGGATGGGCAGGGCAATGGAGGACGTCAAGCCCATCATATCGTAGAGCAGTTTCTGAAGCTTTAACCATCTAAGTTTGACGGAAGTGGAGGGCCAGAGGCAGCCGCCTTTTGGATTGAGCAGATAGAGAAAAGCGTTCGCCGTGCTAGGGTGCACAGATGAAGAGAAGGTCTTACTAGCGACCTATCCAGCTCATAGCACAGCTGACGATGGTGGAAAAGCCACCCGAGGACAAGTCTTCCCAGAAGGAGTAAGGCCAAACTAGAATGCCTTTGTGCAGCATTTAATGGGAAGTACTTTTTGAAGCGGCCCAGGAGAGAAAGATGGAAGAGTTTACTAAGGCTGCGCTAAGGGCAAATGACTGTGGATCAATATGAAGGCGAATTCGCGAGGTTGTCGAAATTCACCGAAGACTGATAGGACCCGAGGGATAAGGCAAGGGAGGTTTAGGAAGGACTGACGTGACATTCTGGGTTTTTTACCCATTTCGGAATTTATAACTAGAATGGAGATATTTCATTAATACGCTCTAGTCAAGCCTCACTCGGAGTCTGATCAACTCGAGATGACTAACCGAAAGGGAAAGGCTATCTAGGACCTTAAGTACGTGGACTTGACAAGTCGATACGCGTAACTCCTAAAAGCCACCCGTTGGTTGAGGATTCGACGGAGTCATTATTTAATGGATATGCCACGAAATGAATTCTGATCTTGACAATCGAATTTTCTATGATGGTTACAATGGAGATTGGATTTGGTCATAGAAGCGTCGCTAGTCCGGCAGACAGCCGGAGAACGTCGCGAAGCAAGACGTGAGGTGAAAATTTATCGAAATGCTTCTTTCGGTCACACTGCTCAGTCCTTATGAATTAGAATAATTAGAAGTATTTAGAAAGTGCACGTTAGTGCGTTAGTTGTCACTTACAGTTCGAGGTTCGTCGTTGGTTGTGACCCAATTGATGCATCTGTCACGCATCTCGAGAAATGTTCCCATTAGTCGCCCATCAGTCGAGTCTTGTCAATCAATCAATCATGTTATTCAGAGTCAAGTCTAGTTTTTTTCCCCCCCCCCCCCCGCGCCTCCTCCTTCAAAGTCATCACTTAATACTGATCTAATCTAAGAAACCCCACTACCAAACTCTACCTAACCACTAATCGCGCCCTCTTTTAGGCGGTCTCTAAGATCTTTGTTTCTTCCCCCTTTTTTTTTTAAGTAGTCTTCTACTTCTATTTTTTCCCTTTTCTTTTTTGTTTTTACTGTTTTTTTTTTTTCTTCTTGTCCTTCGTCTTGTTTTTCTCTTGTGTGACCTAAACCATTTTTAACGATTTTTTCACGATTTCCAATCGCATTTGCACACATCAAAAAAAACTACATCCCAAAAACCCATCATCACATGCAGTAGATTCCTACGTCAAGATTTAGTGGAAAGCTTACCGAAAAGTGGCTGGAACGCCTGATGAGACGGCGATGCCTAGAATGGCCGAATAGGCACGTCCAGGCCCAGAAAGGAAGCACGGCCACTTTGGAGCCGAGAAGGGCTATATCGCGGGCCATCATAACTAAGTTAGAAAATAGGACTATACTGGATCAAAGTCCCTTAGGTTCCCAAGGTCAGATTATGACCATCATGGAAGGTAAGGCCGAACACTCGACCCAGGAAAAACTAATTTCGTCGATACCGCAAATGCAAATGCACGATATGGAGGCCCAAATGATATCGGATCAGAGTGAAACAAAGTTCCATGAACTCACCTTGGATGCTCTATGACATCATCCAAAAAATCCTGGAGGATCCACGTTGGCTTTTCGGCGGCGGACCCGGTTGCACGTTGGAGTGGCTTTGCTAGGTGAAAGTCCGAGCTGGAGAGTAGGTCACGGTTGGCTTTGATTTCTGAGGGGTTCCCAGGCCAGAGCTCTTGGGAAGAGGCTTGCTACGATTTCTAAGCCCTTCTGTCTTACGATTGTGTAGGGGAGAAAACGGAGAGTCATTGGACCTAGAGGAGCCCTAACGAGCCATTTTCGTCTGGGTGGGTTTTGCACTGGAACGCGCGAAAACACTGAGATGGTGAGCCAAGAGGGAGAGGAGCACTCGATGCGTCCCTGCGGAGAGAGGGAGAAGGCTTGGACCTAAATGTGATTTTCGAAGAATGAGAAGATCCTGAGGGCAGAGAGAGCAGAGAGAGAGGGCGAGTTTATAATGAGGAAAAAGACAAAATTCAAATTTGAATTAGTGTTTAGGTAGAGTCGGTAGGGGTTTCTAGATTAGATAGATTAAGTGAT
>JAGVVM010016355.1:0-10202 GCA_019149425.1 Psidium friedrichsthalianum | reverse complement strand
CCTGTCGTGCGCTGACCAACGACGACTCGAGGGGACCCACTTTGTATGTCTTTTTCTGTCCTCAATTTTTTTTTTTTTCGTTTCTGTTTTTGTATTTGTTATTTTGGTCCTTCCGAAACTGCGCATCCCACGATCCACGTAGTAACCGTAAAGGCGTAAATAACTCGCGATCCTTCGACTCGAGAAAGTTTTGCCTGGACCAGGTCCAGGGGCCCTAAGCAGATCCAACCCGCCGATCACATGGACCCGCTTGCGAGGCCCAAGGATCAACGGCCACGATGGACCTGATCCATGTGGTCCCAGGTACTGGCAAGTCTTTGCCCTTCCACCTCTCTCTCTTCATGCCTCTATAAGTACCCACCTTCCATCTCCGTCCGCTTCTCTCGCTCAACTCCATAGCTCTCTCTCTCTCTCGTGAAAACCCCACTAACTCACTCACTCACTCACTCATTGAGTTACTAGCTCGACCCTTCGCTGACGCTCTTACCGCCGGAGACAATGCATTACCAAACGGAGTCGTGGGGCTCGTACTTCCCGGCGGCGAGGCCCGTCGGCGTCGTCGGCGACCCGGTGGAGCGCATAGAGCGGATGGCGGCGGAGAGCGCGGTGGTGATCTTCAGCGTGAGCACGTGCTGCATGTGCCACGCCGTCAAGAGCCTCTTCTGCGGCATGGGCGTCAACCCCACCGTCCACGAGCTCGACCACGACCCGCGAGGGAAGGACCTCGAGAAGGCCCTCGCCAGGCTCTCCGGCGCCCCCCTTCCGCAGCCGTCCCCGTCGTCTTCATAGGCGGCAAGCTCGTCGGCGCCATGGACCGCGTCATGGCCAGCCACATCAACGGCAACCTGGTCCCCCTCCTCAAGGAGGCCGGCGCGCTCTGGCTCTGAACTGCCGCTCCCGCCGCCAACTCCGCCGCCGTTAACCACCCCCCCTTTTTTGAGTGGCTCTAACCAGGAGTTAAAAGAAAGAGTATGGCGCTGACGTATACTGATGGAAATGAAGAAAAAAAAAAACGCAGAGGAAGAGGAGTTTGTGGGCCGGTGTGTCTGGTCGTAGGTTGTTGCTTGTTCTGCTCCGGTTTAGGATGAAGGGGTACATTAACAGAGAGCAACCTTCTCTCCTGTCCTCTTTTTGTCCTTTTTTTCTCCTTTTCCCTGTTTCATGGTGTCTAATGTTTGTTTTAGAAGAGCGTCCAATGTCTCTTTTCCAATTTTTTTTTTTTTTTAAAGTTGGTCAAGGTCGTGTGTGAAGTATGGAGAGTGTGTGCGTCAGCTTATTGGTCTTTAAGTTCATGTTGGGTTTCAATTGGTGACTGTAATTTGCTCCCTCCTCTGTATAGAAAAGCGAAGAAGTTCCCCCCCCAAAAAAAAAAGAAAAAGAAAGAAAGAGTTCTTCTTCGGATTTGCTTTTACTATTTTGGCCTCCATCAATAAGCACTGTAGTCGTGGCCAAAAGAGGAAAAAAATTAATAATAATAAGCAGTGTAGTTAACAATAATAATCTCTTAAGCTCACGGGTGTTTGCGGATTTTACCCAACTCTAATCAGCGATAAAAGGTCCATGCTCTTCGATTGACTGCAAGAGAATTCCAAAGCTCGGGCATCGAGCAAGAAAAACGAACACGCTAATCGTTTGGGCATGGTACACAATTTCTAAGATCATGTCTGCCCCCACTAACAAGGCTATTTGGATTTGAGGCAAGGAAATTGTTGATGAGCACCGGAAATTGTTCAAGCGTACATAATGAGTAATAAGTCACTTTTCCTTACTTGGTTGCCGTACAATCCGCTTAGAGCATTGGTAACAAATCATAAATGTTAAAAGATAATTATGAGATTCTTCAAATTCCCTTGGTCGTGCATGTTCTTGATTAATAGTGATTAACCGTAATCAACATAATAATATGTCAGTACCTACGATTATGTCACTCTGTAGAGCCTACATATGTGAACCTCACGTCCTTCGTATTACGAAATCGTTGTCGTTTGTCCCTTGTAACACGGGCATGTTTCACCAAAATCGGTGCTAGGACAATTATCAACGGAAAGCGGCGGATAAACTCGATTTTGCGCCGATGCGACACTACACCCATCCGCCGAAACCATTCGATTATGTACACGTTTTTCTGAGACGAATCTGGTCGCGGGGGGTCGAATTATTTTTCCCGTTGTCCGGCGAGAAGCCGAAAGAGACCACATGGTGATACGGCATAGAGCCTAGAGAGAGAGGAGGTGGGGTAGGTCGCATGCAGTGCGTGGACCGCGTCACCTCTAGGCTAAAGACCGGCCGTTTTCCTCACCCGCAACAGCGATCGCATTAATACGCGATAACAACAAATTATTGCATAGCTGAGAATTGGGTCAAAGCGTTGGAATTGCATGATTTCCTTACTTCGATTAGAATTCTAAGCAGAAAATCTGTGTGGCTCTCCGGTTCAATCGGGTCGAGTCGGCCTACGCGATGCCGCGAAAGGGGGAGGGGGTGGGGGGGGGGGGGTGTTTTCATTTCGAGGTCTTGATTCCCGCGTTTTCGGTAACCGGCCTTTGATCGTAGGAATCGGACGCCGTCACGTGCAAACTTACCTGAAAATAATGTGAATGGTGTCCGTTTTTGTAGTACGCAAGGCACGGGAATTCGTTTCTAAATTTTTCGCTCTTGAATTAGAAAAATACAAGAAAAAAAATAAAAGAAAAGAAAATGAAACGACCAACTTGAGTCGAGGGGGGGTACCACTCTGTTTTAGTTGCCTATTTGGCAAGCTGGCATTCCAAAGTGCCAACGCCAACTCAACGCGACCGTGAAAGTGGGCCCCCAGCGAAGTAGTTAGTTGGTCCGGACTCTCATAATTTCGGCTAATGTGGGCCCATCCAGATCGTAGTTGGGCCCAAACTTTCATGTCGTCACCCGTCACATAATCTAAGAGAGTGACGGTACGAGCCGTGCCTCTTCTTGTTTTTCCCTTTTATTTATTTATTTTATTTTATTTTTGGGGCAGAAGAGTCAGGTTGCGGCATGGCAACTCTCATCTAGCTATCGAGCCCACTTGACCGACTCATAATGGACGATCGACGGTGTTTGTTATTAAACTCCCGACAACGGCGACTCTCGAAGGGGCCGACAATCTCGTCGTGATTTTACCGTTCAAGGTTTTAGTCCGTCGCGCCGCGGAAAAGGCCTTAAAAATGTGACGGCCACGATGGAGAGTACTCAACGTGGAAAAAATCGCCATGCAGTGGTTTAAAATTTTTTTTCTCGAGCAACGCAATGCAACTCGATAGATTTCGAAGTACGGTCGCGCCAACATTTTTTACGGCGTAAATTTCGACAAGTAGGAAGCGACGTAGATTTTGTTCGTGTCGAAGGCACCGGCAGCAATTATCGAATCTGTCTATTTATGTCCTCTCCAAGTTCATGTGAGGAAACCACGCTACAACGAATGGATGACAATTTGATTGACATTTTTTTTTTGCTGTTGCTAGAAGCAATTTGATTGACATAGTTTCTTTAAAAATAGGGAAATTGACATAAATAGTCCCCGAATTTTGGTTTAATATGTAATATCGTCCGTGAACCTTTAGTTCGTTCAATATGGTGCCTGAGCTTTGGTCTAACGTGCAACGTCATATCTCAACTTTTAATTTGTTCAATATGATCCTTAAAATCTAGGTCATTATCAAAATATTGAACTTTTAAACATTTTCATATAGTCTAAGGATCATATCGAATATTACCCTACGGTTCAAGGACCAGGCTGAACTAATTACGAGCCTAGAGACGATAGTGCTCATTGAGTCAGGGAGCATCTTGTATCTTTGACCATTTGTGCTGTTTTTTTCCCAAGAAATATTACTGGGGTCCATCCTTGGTCGCATGCTTACTTCATCCATTATGATGAAATGTTAGGCTGTTAGCATACCTCGTTTCATGAGATGAGAAATGCATGTAAAGGCGCACGTGCGGGTTGTAGTAAAAACAGAGCTTCAAACTATGCTTATTGAAAAGTGGATAATCATCGGACAAAATCTTTTGCAAAGCGAGGGTTTGGCGAGATGGATAAGATTCCTCGAGCGAACACTATCTCTTCCACTCACAGGCAAAGAACATAATTCCTTCCTCTCTGTAACCACGTTATTCTGAGTTTGTAATGCTGAATCGAGAGAATAGCTATGGTTGGAATGGCATAGAATAATTAATAATTACAGCTTCGGACATCACATTCTCAATAAAAAAAAAAACACATGTTAAAAGATATTCTTAGCTCTGATTCTGACACGGGGTTAGTTGTCCAAAAAATCGTAAACCTACAGTAAGACGGCTAATTCAATCTTAAACCTTTCGATTGCGTCAATTTAGTACTAAATCTTTTGAAATTTTGCCAATTTAGCCCTAAACTTTTTATTTGGATAATTGACTGAAAGGGCTATATTGACAGATTGTCAAAATTTTCATGACAAAATTAAAAGGTTTAGTACTTTTGGGAAATTTTCTCCATGCATTGTCCATTACTAGGAAGAACCGACACTGCTCGGGGCCGACACTTGTCGACATGCGACCGACACATGATCAGTGCTCCATACACGCCAGTGACACTCTATTCTAGCATATCGACATACCATTTTGACGCGCATATGATCAATTTTAAGTATTTTCAATAAATTATGGGTCAAACTGTAATTTTATCAAAAAAATATATACTTTATTCATATACCCAGCTACCCCACAATTGATATACCCAGCCAATAAAAATAAAACCTAATCGTGAATCCCTAACATAAGAAGAAGGAAAAAAAAACTCAATCCTAATATTTTATTTGCACACGATAATTTATCATGTATAAATAAAAAATATACAGTTGATATAAAACTTGTCCCAATGTATCGAAATTCTTTATTTTTTGAAAATGACGTGTCGACTTGTTGTGTCACGTTGCGTCGCATGTTGTCGCCGGTGCTACTTTCTCGTTTAAGGTTAATACCATTGACATTCCGCTGAAGTTCTTGCGCTCAGCGTCCAGTTGGCAGATGATTGTAATTGTACGCTTGCTCAAGTTGAGAGAATCTTATTCTTAAATTCACCATACGGATATTGCAATCGGGTCCAGATGCAAGCATTTATTCTTTTCTGGCCCACGGCGATTTGGACAATGACTTGTTTGATGACGCGTGATGTCGGATGGACAGAATTGATCCTCGTATGAAGTTGCGCTTTTTCGGTCGGATCGAGTGTGGCATGAAGCGATTTTCTCGATACACGATACATGAATTTACTATATCAGAAATGCGAAAGCGAGAGTCGGCCCTCCCCAACGATCACCTCTACTCGATCGAAAGAAAGGTACGGATCTGGCCGGTGACGGCATTGAAGCCGAAGTCGGACACCCGTTCTCGTCGAGAAGGACGTTCTCAGGCTTGAGGTCGTGGTGGAAGACATTGCAAGCTTGGCAATAGCCGAGGGCGGAGATCAGCTGCCGGAAGTAGCGGCGGGCAAGGACCTCGGAGAGCTGGCCCATGGAGACCTTGGAGAAGAGCTCGTTGCCCTTGGCTCAGCTAGCACCCGCCCAACGTCCGCCTCTACTCGAAGGTGGTTTCACATTAGTTGCATGATTCGACTAGAGCGTATAGCATATTTACATTTTTCCATACATGTTTCGGAAGGCCTTTTCCTAAAGTGATGGGTGTCGATCATTCTTAAAGTGTAGACTTTGATTCTATTCAGCATATATGTAGGCTCTGTTTGTTTCACGAAAAAATGAATAATTTAAAAGGCATTTTCTTAAAACTGAGCGCTTGTGTCGCATAAAAAATGATCAAATGAAAAACATTTTTATAATCAGAGAAAATATTGATGAATAATTGTTGTCGAATGAAAAAATTCTTCTTGACTGATTATTTCAACATATACAAGCGATTATTTTTAGAAAAATATTTTTTGACATGTTCATTTTGTGCGAAATAAACAGAGATGTAATTTTATTTTAACTTGATGCATTGAGAGCTTTACACACTTATTATTAGGAAAAACAAAAAGAAAAGCGAAATCTTATACTCTCTAGTCTTTAGTTGTACAGTAGATGGAACAATGAACCCTCCACATTGATTTGGATTGCAAAATGGAGAAAATTGTCAAAAAAGTCTTAAACCTTTTCGTATTTTTCCAATTCAGTCGTAAACATTTTAAATTTGCCGATTCACTCTTAAATCTTTTCACTTTTTGTCAATTACGTTCTATTGGTCGAGAGTCATTGATGTGGATGCGGCCGTCTTATGTGGCACCGCCGATGTTGATGTGGATAATTTTTTTTAATTCTTTTCAAGTGTAATACTATGGAAATAATCATTTTTGATATGTTTAACAAATATGAAACCTCACAAAATAAATCTAAAATGCTCAATTTACTAAAACTATCTCAATTTTAAATAAAAAATAATAGCAATATTTTGTTATTTCACTTTCTGTATTGGTTTTCCATGTAAATTTCTTTCGTGCACGTACTACTAACAACAAAATGGTAATGAAGAATATTAAATCTTAGTAACTTTAAAATTTCGAATATTAAATCTTAGTAACTTTAAAATTTCGCTCTCTCCTTTGAAAATTTGAATTCGTCAGGATTTGACTAGTTGGTTTCAATTAAAAATATTTATAATATCCATTCATTATTAAGTATATAGATGCAGCTTCATAACATAAAAGAATCCAAAGGGCTTGAGGGTGATATAAAATCAAATTAGAAGGAAGGTTTTTTCTACTATGGACTTTGGCAATTCAGTCTACCACCTTATTTCTTTCTCTGTCACAACGGGCCATACTTAAGTCCGAAAAGAGAGTCAACAAAGGTTTTCTTGATAAGTAACATTAACTTTCAGGAGGGCTAATTTGTGCTACTTAAACACCTTATCAGATCAGACTGATCTGAGCGTAGTTCCAAAGTAGCTTCAGATCTTGATCGAAAGTACTCTAGGGTTTTCAACAAAGCGAGCACTTCAGTTTTCATAGCAGAGGACGCATTGGGCATGCACGTGAAACCATCGACGACAAGACTCAAGCTTTCACGACACGTGCAAGCCACGGCACCTACATTTTCCCCATCAAGTTAAGAACCTTAAGGATGTTGAAACTTAAGCAACCATTCAGCTTCTAAAGACCTCAGGTTTTACAACTATTCTCAAAGTGTTCATTTCCTCTCCTATCTTACTCTACGGATTAGTGAGGTAATTCACGAGCTCAATAAATGTACAATAGAAAGAAATCCTATGAACTTTGCATACTTCGGTAGTAACCTAAAATCCAACACTCACGACATAAAACGGTCGAAAAATTTCCACGGCAATAATACTTTATTGTAAACCCCCCCCCCCCCCCCCCCCCCCCCCGGCCTATATTATTCGCTCGAAACACAACAAATTTAATAAGCAATCGAACACATCCTAACCCCATTTTTTCCCCTCTACAAAAGAAAATGTATAATTAGTCCCTGCCTCCTCCATTTCCTTCTCTGCAATTCTTTCCACTAATTTTTAAGTTTCGACGAAACCGGTCCATCGTGTGAAAAAGCATCATTCAACAGGGGCAGAAGAGACAAACTGCACGTAGAAAGGGTAAGAAGAGGAAAAAGCTTAATTTTAACATCGCCATGCAGAAGCTGCGATGATGGCCCTATCTTGCCAACCCAAGAGCAAGCAGCCCTTGTCCTCCGTCAACCGGTACCGTCGCTCGAGTACAGACCCAGCAAGATCTTCGACTGAGTTACCGCGTTCCCGCTCAGCGGCATCCCCTTGAACCCTTTCCCCTCCATGACCTTCCTCCACTTTCGAGCCGCTCGTGCCTCGTCGTCCGCTCCGCCCCCTCGTGCGCCACCACGTTCCGTATCTCCGGCGCGAAGATGTACTGCTCCACCTGCGCCCTCTGCGCCGAATCCGGCGGGAATGTGGCGTCCAACGAGTCGAAGATGGCCGAGTAGTAGTGCAACGCCTCGAGGAACCGGCCCAGGAAGTAGGGCCCGTTGTGGCTCGCCTCCTGCTCGACGAGGGTCACGATGTTTGGGGCCTGGTCGCGGATCATGGAGAGCAGGCTCCCGAGGCAGTTTCCGGGGACGCTGTGGAGGCGGCTTACGGAGTTCACGGCCAGTGCCTCCCCAACCCGCCGGTTCAGCATGTGGGGCTTGAGGTCCCCGAGCTGTTTGCCCACCGGGTGGAACTCAAAGGGGATGTGGAGGGAGTGGGCGAGCTCGGTCAGGCACCGTCCAGTCTCGCACACGGCCTCGATGTCTGGGCCAACTCCAGTAATCCGGAGGAAGGGGGCCCCACTGGGCCGGGCGGTGAGGGCCTGCATGAAGGCTGGCCACTGGTAGCCCTGGTGGATGTCTAGGTCGATCACGTGGACACGCTCCTCGAACTCGATCGCCTCGAAGATGGCCTGGTTCGCGGTGAAGTGGGCGAATTTATGTAGGGGCACGCCTGTAGAGGATTTGGTAGTACTTGAGGATTTCGAGGGAGTTCGGGGGGAACGGGGAGAAGGGTGTCACGGAGGATGAGGCGGGGCGAGCGGCGAGGGTGGCAGCGAGGCGGGCACTCAGGGCTTCGGTGAAGCAGGAGGCGACCCGTTGCATGGAGTCGCCAATGGGCGAGACGATGCTGTTGAGGTGGTCGAGGTACTTCCGGGCCAGCATGTAGTCCTCTTTGGCCACTGCTTCAGCGCACGCAAGGAGGAGGTGCACCAGTTGAAGCCCACTATCTTGCTCCTGGGATAGAAAGACATTTTACATGTAAACATATGATCAGATTTCTTCTTTTTTACATGCTTAGTGAGTGAAATTAAATAAACATGATACTTATTAGAAAAAGAAATGGATCCTTGAAATGGTAAAATATTTTTTCATAAAAAAATTTAGCCAATTCATACGTGTTTCCTTGAATAAATAAGATAGAAAAATATTAGGAAAATGCTTTTCTGACAGTAATGTCACATATGGTACAATCTCAACCATAGATCCACGCATCATTATCTTGCGTTTTGCATGAAGTACTAATTGATTGGAAGATCATGTGGTTAGAATTAACTGTCAAGCTAGCAAGTTCCAAAATATAAATCAGACTCTGTTCTAGATCTGCTGTTGTGCGATAAAAATCTAATATTTCGCAAGGTCTATACCCCGTAAAGTACACAGTAAATTGTTCAACTATGTCTTTGAACTTTACGTATCGTACACAGTTATTGCTATGATTGACCCAGTCTACCATGAGCGATGGAGAGAGATACCTGTTCGGTAGCGATGGGCATCATCAAAGTGTCAGCCAGGCTTGGATGCTGCTGAGTCCACTGATCATTATGTTGCTGTTGTCGCTTCTCATGGAGGTGCTCTTGTTGCAGCTGCTGAGACAGAGGCATCTGCGAGCTCGACCCGCAGCTCACCTGATGGTACACATGGCTCTCCTGGGAGAGCCGAGACCCCCTCCCTGCCGTCTCGCTCGTTGGCCCACCATACCTCGGTCCTACCGACACGCACTCCAGCATCGGGCTGGCGTCGAACTGTCCGAATTCGTCCTTCTGGTAGTCCTCCAAGTAGTCCTCGATGGCGGGCAGAGCGAGATTACTGCCGACTTGCATATACTGGTTATGGTTGTTATTATCGTTGCTGCTGCTGCTGCTGTGGTTGTTATTATTACTATTGCTATTGTTGCTGCTGCTATTGTTGTTGTGTTGTTGTTGTTCAGCGAATTGAAGACCTTGTGGAGAGGGCTCATACCCTTCCACGGAGCGGGCCGAGCGGGGACGAGAAGAGCCGCGGCGGGGAGTACCACGAGAGGGACTGCCCTTGGACGTTGTGGACATAAGTCAAGCTGTTGATGTAGCTGAAGTTTGGACTGTGAGGCGACGGGAGATTAGCGTTGGCACCGTTGTGGGCGGTGTGGTTAGCCCTCACGGGGGAGGAGATCATGAAGTCGCCGTCGAGCTGGTCGGAGAGCAGGGACTCGAGGAGGGCGGTGGTGGGCGACTGGACTTCGGCTTCCTCTTCCATCTGGGCCTTGAGCGACGGGAAGCTGAGGCTCGGCGGGGTCAAGCTGCTGTGCTCCATCTCAGACGGAGGAGGCGTCTTCCTGGACTCCGAGAGCGAGAGAGACGACGAGTCAGTGAGCGAGGTGGCAGGGTGGATATCGTTGGTGCACGAGCTCTCACTCTCGAGCGACCCCATGGTTCCGCC
>JAGVVM010016347.1:0-13469 GCA_019149425.1 Psidium friedrichsthalianum | reverse complement strand
GGTTGCAGGAGCAAGATCAATAAGCAAACTTAATCGTCTACCAGCTTACTTGCACGGGCCACATATGCACGGCTGATCAGGTCCGTGGGCTTCGTTTAAGGGAAATAGGGGGAGGTTTTAGAAAGCCCATCGGCCCCATCAATTCACTCGAGCTGTTATGCTACCGCGAAGCCCTTGATGTTGTTGAAAGGATGCAAACTATTAAAAGCGGTATAAGGGGACATCGAGTTGCTGTCTATCTGTGGTAGGATTATCATGATAATTTATTTGACAGTGAGGATGTCTTCATCTTTTCTATTTTCTTTGATTCAGTAGTATGCTGCATTGTTTATTTCATTCTCACATTCAGTGTTATGACATTTTTTATCCTTAAAAAGCTGTGGCGTTCTCTAGCTGGAATGTAAGGTACTATCCTACTGTAAAACTGCATCATGTTGTTGACAATCTTTTTACCTTCCTTTTCTCCTCTTTTCTCACATGCCCACATGTGCACTTTGCTTTGGGTAGTTTTCCCCTCCCTTTGCTGGAAACCAATGACAAGCTGACTGTTTTCTAGTAATTGTGGTTCCCAGGCATCTGTCTGATTTTACTAGCAATTCCCTGGGAATTCAGGTTTTCTCTAAAGTTCCTCTCTTTTTGACTGCTTCCGCTCATATGTCCTTGAGCCTTGTGGCAAGAATGCGATTTAGTTGTCTAGCCGGTCCTTTGTTGAGTTAATCCCAGAAGTTTATTGCTACTGAGGCAGTTGTTAGTAGACTCAAATGATAAAGCATGGATTCACCAAGATATTTTCCCCTACGCACTTGATCTTGCAGCAATATTTGATCGATCAGGAAGATATGTCATCACGGGGTCAGATGATCGTCTTGTGAAGATCTGGTCAATGGAAACTGCATTTTGTTTGGCAAGCTGCCGGGGACATGAAGTTAGTTTATCATTTCTGCATAATGAAATCAGTTGACGAGCTTAGATTTATACCCCACTATAACTGCTAATTTCCTCATTGTTCATGCAAAATCTGAAGGGTGATATTACTGATCTAGCTGTAAGTTCAAACAATGCACTGGTGGCATCTGCTTCAAATGACTTCGTTATTCGAGTTGTAAGAATGCCTTGCTCTGTATCTAAGTGCACTCACTTCTTTATTATTATGCACCTCCTGCGTTACGATTTTATATTCTTTTGCTTTACAGTGGCGCTTACCTGATGGATTCCCAATCTCAGTCTTGCGGGGGCATACTGGAACCGTCACTGCTATTGCATTTAATCCCAGGCCCAGCGCTGTATACCAGGCTACTATCGTGAGACCCTGTTCTTTTTGTTGTTACTTTTTCCAATGTTTTTACTTCATATTTTTTGTGTAGATTCTCTATACTCAAACTTTTAGGACTGATAGAGTTTATACCTTGTACCAAGACATCTTTTGCTTAAATCACTTAAATTATATACCATATAACAACGGTCTTTCTTGAGTCACAATAGCCAACTTATTGGGGAGAATGGATTACTCTGTTTACAATCAGACAGTATATGTCTTTGATGCTCCAACAGCTAGGACAGGGAGATAGTTGATTTTCGACATGACAGGATTCAAATCAATATTTTCGAAATTCCACTAATTAGTTCTATCCCATTGAGGCCAGCAAGGCATTTGCAACTCATTATATTTTTGAAATTGAAAACATTGAGAAAAGGTACAAAGAAATGTGTAAATAATTGCTCTTTAATCAAATCTAGAGAATGATCTAAGGGTAATTATTTAGTGCAGTTTTAGTGAATACATAACTCATTATTCTCTTGTTATTTGTGGGTTGTGGTGCTTGAAATGCAATGGTTGACAACAAGTTCAAATTCAAAGCTAATTCAATTTTTAGGTGGCGGTCAATGCGAACTTATAGTTGATATGCAAACTTAATCCTTTTACCTCTTCATTCCCTTTCTTGCGTTTTGGTACTTTTAGCATTTTTAAAATGGATCTTTTTAACGAGTGCATTGGGGCAATGGTTTACCATACTTAATAACGAAATGTCTTTGTTTCCAATGAAACTAATTACATATAACAAGAGGAAGACGGTGCACTGGGAATAACAAAGTTTCTTCATTGAGGTGTGTGAGATTTTGTAGGGGCCACTGCCAACTGTTCCAAAAGCTTAAGCTATTGAATGAAGGCGTGGTTTAATATTTAATTACTCTAAACAGGTGTTTAACAATTGCTCTGAGGCACTTGTTATCATAATCCTTTTTAAATGAACTCTGCATATGTGATTGTTTAGCAATAAGTACCAACATGCACACAGAAAGAGTAACAGAGTTGAAAGTCTAGTCGGAGTTTGTGCACTTCAGAAAATCAGAATGAGAATATTCGAAGGAGAAGTCTGTGTGACTTGAGAATAAGATGAGAGACTTTCTCTGTAGGTGGTTTTAACACGGGAAGTGGTAGATTTAGATCCTTCGGTAAAAAGAGTGACCTTGTGATGGAGGTGCATGGTAAAGGAGACGAGGACTAACGAAACCTAGGGTTGTGCTTTAAGGAAGGATCTCGAGCACTTAGATATTTGGGAGGATATGATTGTGAGTGCAGCTCCCGGCGTGAAAGGATCCATGTAGTACACTTTCCTTAGTATGAAGGGTTTGGAGGGTGTTATTATTGACTTTAACTGAGTTAACCAGCAGCTGTTGCTATTTCTGGTTTTGAATGGATCTTTTGTCATCTCCAAGTCAAAGTGGATCACAAGTGAGGCATATGATTTGTGGTAAGGCAGGCAAACAGGCAGGCTCTGTTTAGTTTTTCTAAGACACCGGACAAAATACAGGGAGCACTATGATTTTGCCTCTGTAAAAAAATTTATTCCAACAAGTTATGCAGCATGTTCGTCCTCCAATTTATGAAGTGTCCTTTATCAGGATTGTGGAGTTGCTGATTTTCCTTTGGCATCTCTGGTAAGCCATTGTTTCTATCATTTGTAGGTCATCAGATGATGGAACTTGTCGACTCTGGGATGCTAGGTATTCTCAATGCACTCCAAGAATATACCTGCCAAAACCACCAGATGCTATTGCCGGTCAGATATTTGCTTCCTGATCTGTTATTTCAAAACTGGTTTTGGCAATGAGTATGAGCTTAAAAACTCTCAAGTGTGTTGCAGGGAAGAGTAATGGTCCTTCAAACAATGAACTTTCTTCTGGTATTGCCCCGCAAAGCCACCAAAATACTATGCTGTGCTTACAATGCCAATGGAACTGTATTTGTGACTGGTAGCTCTGACACCTTTGCAAGGGCAAGTTTACTCTCATAATCTGTATAATGACATTCTTATGTCTATAATTTATGTTATTCTTAGTATCATACCAGTAAGTGATGTGGACTGTATGAGAAAAATAATTGTGCTGGGGACTGTTTCACGGTTACTTATTTTTTCTCTCTGTAATGATTTCTTATGAAGATATATGTATACACATATTGCAGGTCTGGAATGCTTGTAAAGCCAATGTGGATAATCCAGAACAAACGGTTCATGAGATGGATGTGTTATGTGGGCATGAGAACGATGTCAATTATGTCCAGTTTAGGTTAGTTAATCATGAAAATTAGACCTTTTTCTTTTCACTTGGCACTCGTCGCTGGATCTTTCTTTTTGGCCAATGTTTGCTCTGGATCTTACTTGGTTTATTTTGTACATGCAGTGGTTGTTCTGTGGCCCCCGATCGTCAATGTCTGATAATTTGAAAGAGGATAATTTTCCAAAGTTCAGAAATTCATGGTATCTTGTCTTGTTATTTTATGAAAATTAACTGCATATCTTATGACACTTCAAATGGCAATTGTCCGCTTTCATTTGTTTAATATGTGGCTGCTTGCTTAACCCTTCCTTTGTTGATACATTAATCACATGCCTTCCATGACACCGAGATTCTCAGGTTCTGTCATGACAACATTGTCACCTGTTCTCGTGATGGAAGTGCCATTATATGGGTGCCGAGATCCCGCAAATCCAATGTGAGTACTTTCTAGACATCCAACAAGAAAACTGTCAGTTGTGAATTTGGTGGAGCATTTTCCTTCATTTTGCTTTTGCATTATCTGTCAATCTTTTGGGGATTTTTGTTTTGAGGTATAATAAACCCTCTTGCTTTTATAGGGAAAAGGTGGACGTTGGGTGCGAGCGTACCATTTGAAAGTTCCACCTCCCCCTTTGGCCACCTCAACCTCCTCGAGGAGGTCCACGTCAGAGATTGCTTCCGACTCCTCGTGGTGTTAATATGATCGTGTGGAGTTTGGATAATCGCTTTGTTCTTGCAGCTATTCTGGGTAAAGGCTACTAAACTAGAACATGTCAATATGAAAATGCGATTTCCTTGTCTTAACCTGAGAAGACCCTTATTGCAGTTATTCTTTACTCATATGCTACTTCTTTTATGTGACATCCTTCTGATTAGATGGAACCTCATCTTTTTCTCATAAAATATGTACAATCCTCCACAAATGGTGAAGTCACTTCCCTCTATCAGATTGCACCCTGTGGTATGATTCTTGGCAGTCTGCTTAGACTTGACTGTCTTGATAAACATTCAACGTTCTTTAATGACTAGCAATAAGTTTTCTCCTTTCTTGTTTGAGTGCAAGATCTTGGTCCTTCCTCCAGTCTCTTACACAATCTGGCCTCCCCGTCTTTTTGTCAGTTTGTAAATGAATTAATCATTTGTCAGCAACTAATGTATCTCATTTCTGCTTGTTTTTAGTCATTCAGCTACGGCTCATCTCTTTATTTTCCCTCTGATTTCTTCAGGCTTTTCTTAACTCGGTACTGATTATAATTGTTTTTTTTACGATCAATGCAGACTGTCGGATATGTGTGTGGAATGCGGGTGATGGTAGTTTAGTTCATTGTTTGACCGGTCACAGTGCCTCTGTAAGTCGCTCCTTGATCTTGTCATGTTTAAGTTATAGCAGTCTCCTAATTAACACTGATAATCCATGCAAAGAAAAAAAAATGTTATACAAAGCAATGGTTTGTTTATTTCCCCACCATCTGTCTGTGCAGCAGCATGCTTATTGTTTTCTATTTTCCATTTACGGCCTTTTTCTTTTCAATTTCTCCTTTACTGTGGAGTTCTGGTTAGTGTTTGATTAGTTTCTTTTTTTGACACATCAAGCCCTATGGGCACCATCCCACCCTCAAAGAATCTATTTAGAAAAAACATCTGCTGGACTTTGGAAGGATGTTATTTAGTTTGTCTGAAAGATAAATTTCTTTATTCAAAACTCTATGTGGATGGATATTACGTTCTGGACATGTCTGTTGAATTTGATGGGTATAAAGGATGTTACTGCAAAATATATGATATGTTGAAGTCGAATTGTGGCCTGGTCCCTCTGGAGCAATTAATATCGTCTTTCTTTTGCTGCTGGTCTCACAATGGTGAGCAAATCCTTGTTAATGATCATCAAACGAGAGATCTTCCTTCAAATGAAGAAATCGATCAAGCAGGAAAACCCCTTTATTAACCTTCATATTGCCAAGAACCCTGGGACCAAATTGACCAGAAGCTTGAGGATGAGGGTGTGGAAACTCAGTTTGTGTTGTCCCAAAGTGCCATTGAGTCTTCAGAGTCAAAAAAGTTCTATCAGGAGAGAACTGCTGAAGTGGCTACAGAAAGGATTGCTCTTTAGTTTTGCTTGAGAGCATCTGAAGTTTAAAAAGAAAATTCTCAATTGAACTAGATGCCCACTTAGCATTGAGACCTGAGGGTGAATTAGAATCTGATGTTGCAAGGGAAGAATCTAAGTGAACATGAAAAAACCATATTACAAACTCACAAGAAAATGTTGTTGTCTGGTGTCTTTGACTGAGAAGGAGTACCAGCTCAATCAACTAAGTAATTGAAGGAGTGCATCCTATATCAAAATTGATGGTTTCTTGAGTATGCTCCTTGTTTGACAGATCTCTTTTTTCTGTTCTTGATGTGATGAGTGCATAGTTTATTTCTGTTATAAGTGTGTGGATTACCTAGTTGAGGTCGGTGACTCATCTATGTGTGGCGGATATGACGTAACAATTACCAGAACCGTACAAAGAAAATACAAGAGGAGACAAGGCATCTAAAAGATTGTAAATGAGAGCGCAAACATAGCATCCATAGAAGCTAATCTGCAGTCTAGTATCAGAGCTGGGGGTTGCTGTCACAAGTTGTCTAGTATAAGTCGATAAAGTGGTTTCTGTATCTGCAAAGTGTCGGTTGGATCGAGCCTTGTGATAGTTATGGATAACATCTTTATTTTGGAATTTCATCCAATCTAAGGTCTGATTTGACCTAAAAGGCTCTGGCTCAGCACTTAGCTGTTGTTCACTTGCAGTCCTATGTGCTAGATATTCATCCATTCAATCCCCGGATAGCTATGAGTGCTGGGTATGATGGAAAAGCAATTGTTTGGGATGTAAGTTTTATGGTTCTCAAAACTATTAATGCCATGCTTTTTCCCATTCGTCATACGCTGTTTCAGATAGTTCCTTTTTCTTTATAGATATGGGAAGGCAGACCTATTCGGGTGTATGAAATTGGGCGCGTGAAGCTGGTTGATGGAAAGTTTTCTCGTAAGTTTGGATATTTTCGATTATTGAGTAATGGTTCTGTCTGTCTGTCTGTCTGCCTCTCTCTCTCTCTCATGCACCCACAGAGAGGAGCAAAAGGTTTTTCCCTTGCTCCTATTTCAATTTTCTAATCCTGAGCCTTGGGATGCTTTCTCTACTTGTGATAATTTATCATTTGTGTTCATCTGAGGATTCTTTGCGAGCAGCTCATAATTAGCTTGGGCTGATTCAGATAATTTTCTGCTATTTGTTGACCATTATCAACTTTCCTAATGTTTGTATGAAGAGGCTTATGGAGTCTCAGAAAACCAGGAATAACCTAAGCATCAGAGTCTTTCATAGCTCATTGTAGAAAAGATCTAATAAGGATTAGTTCAGAAATAACCTAGTATCCCAGTCTTTATAGATTACGAGGAAAAATCCAGTATTGATTGGTTGAGAGTTGGAGAAACGAGTTGATCTCATGTTGTTGAGTTGCTTGGGATGCATTAGTTACTGAAATAGTAATATGGGCCATTGCAGCTGCTACAACTAAATCAAGGTTGCTGTTTCTGTACCTTTACATTCAATTGTAGCCATATATGGAATCTATCAAGGACTCGGGGCATACTGCCTTTAAGAGCTGTGCTGATGCGCATAACTTGTCATCTCAGTAAACTATAAGCAACTAAAATGTCAGCAGGATTGGAACACAACTCACACCCAGTAAAGCTAAAACGATTTACTTGGTAACAAGTAACAGTTAAATCTTAAGCTATTTGTTAACAGGGAGGGCACTCAAGTGAGTATAAACCATCTTTGGTTTCTTCGCACTATCTGATTTCCGACAATTGATGTTATATTAGAGTGCCACAAAACTGGCTGTTTGATGCTTGAATTCTTTCTGCAATTCGTGACTGAATTTCTTGATGTGTGGATCAATAGCAATTCTCGATTTTCTTTTTCGCTTCTCTGGTTAGTTTTGGCACCGTGGGTCACTGGGTGAAGTTTAGTGCATGTTTATCTATGTAAAGAGCTTTGTTATGTAGGGACGGGACTTCAATTGTACTTTCTGATGATTTTGGGCAAATACATCTCATAAACACTGGTGAAGGCGAATCCCAAAAGGATGCCAAATATGATCAGGTCGCTGAAAATTTCTGTTTTGAACTAGTTTGTTCTTCAGTCCATCTGCAGTTTCCGTTGTTTTCTCAGAAATCCATGATTCCTTTTTTCTCCATACAGTTCTTCCTTGGGGATTTACCGCCCCCTTATACGTGATACTGTGGAAACGTTCTTGATCAGGTGAGCTTTCCAGTCTTTTGTGATTATTCATGCTATCTATCGGTTTGAGCCAAATTTATGAATCTATTTGAATCTGTAGTGGCCATCATATTGTGGGCATCTAGTTTAGCGGCAGAGTCTCAATTGCTTGTGATGAAACACCAGCTTCAAATATTTAGTCATCAGTTGTTGGACATTGAATCACTTAGCGAGGGATGCTTGTGCATTAGAGACACTGGCACAACAGTCAATCATCTTACTTAGTGATGCTTTTTGATGGCTTGCTTGTTTTATTTTTGTTGCTCTAATCTCTTGAGAAGAACTCACTGCTCAGGCATCATAAGCTAGTATTTCACCCAAACCTAGGGTTCAAGTTCTGGCACCTCATGTACTGCCACCCTCTGAATTTACCTAGAAATATGCTTTCAGTATGGTTGTCTTAGAGATTTATATGCAGGAGTCACAACTTCCACCACATCGAAGGAACGTCCAAGATCCTCTTTGTGACTCCAGTAAGTGGCTTCTTTACGTCATGCTTATTATCATTGCTTAACTGTAGACATTGATAGGTAATACCATAATCTCCGATCCTCTATATCCCAGGTCTGGTTCCATATCCAGAACCCTACCAAACTATGTACCAGCAACGACGACTTGGTGCCTTGGGTATTGAGTGGCGTCCTCCTACCATAAGATTTGTTGTTGGTCCCGACTTTACTCTCGGTCAGGAGTATCAGATGCTGCCCTTAGCAGATTTGGAAAGGATGATTGAACCTTTACCTGAGTTCATTGATGCCGTTCTCTGGGAGCCGGAAAATGAAATCGTCAGTGAAGATAATGACTCGGAGTACAACGTTACTGAGGAAAGTGAAGGTGAGAGGTGTAGTTTAAGTGCTGGATTTTCCAGTGATCCTGAGTGCAGTGCAGGAGACAGTGATACCAAACAAAGCCATAGAGATAGCCGCCGTAGGGCAGGAAGGAAAAAGCATAGAACTGAGGTAATTCTTTGTGTGCTTAAGTCGATTCCTTTTTCTTTTTTCTTTTCTTGGTAGTGAATCTGGCCTCATATGCTGTAAGGTTGAGTGGGTAACTTCGTCGGGAAGACGTGTCAAGAAAAGGAACTTGGAAGAATGTGAAGGCTCTACATCCAGGGATACTCAAAATAAAAAAATCAAAAAATTCACAGGAAATCTTCAAAGAGGCAGTCTATCAAAGCACATAATTTGAGGCCCACAGCGTGTTGCAGCACGGGAAAGCTGAGAGAGAATCATCTTGAAACATGATTTGTGCGAAAATCAGTGATACATCTCCTCGAAGGAGAAAAATATGACAACTAGGAGACTCCATGGACGTAGCGGACCGAGAAGTTGCAGTGAGTCACTAGAGTCGACGCTTAACACCAGAAACACAAAAGAAGAAGAGTATGATAGTGACATGGTAACTTGCAGACTGGCCTGAGAGCAGAAGGTGGAAAGGGCAAATGAAATCCGCAATTCACCCCGCAAAGATCCTGAGATATGACACCAGAATCGTCGCCGAGTACCAATCAAAATGCTGGAAACAGGAAAACGGATTGGTTCTGAAGTTTTCACGCATTTCGGTGGTGAAGTGAGAAGACCAAAGGGAAGGAATTATCTTGACAGGGAACAAGGGCTTATGAGGGGCACACGCGTAAGAAGCTTGAGCTCACAGAAAACGGCCCAGCGAAGGACGAGCGGCAGTGCCTTGAAGAACCATGTCGTTCCAAGCCATCGCCCTGACCGGACAAGCAAATCCTAGCCCTAAGCCCAAGCGCAAAAGGAACTACGAGCTCCAGCTGGTCCCGACGTTCTGGGTCAAGAACACCCTTCCAAGCCTCTCCAACAAACAGTAATTTTCCACCTTCATGCACTCCCTCAGTTTCTCTCTGATTAAAGACCCCAATAACCCCAAAAGCCCAGACTTGCCTTTTTCTCCAATTTCTCCACCAAAGATCGACCGAACCCTCTTGTTTGCCACGACGAGGTTTTACGGTGGTTGCTCAAACGTGCATACGATCGGATGCCTGATTCGCAGAGACTCTCTAAATCTTCCTAGTTTGCAACCAATCCCAACGCGTTGGGACTGAAATCTCCAAGCTCCGCCTTGTGAGGTACTAGAAAGGTCCTAGGATTGGGGCTCATTGAATCGGGTCGATGATTGCAAGATTCAACTCGAATCTTTATAGGCCACGTTTGATTTGAGCCCCTCTGCGTTGTTTCGCCCACGAAACCTAGGGCTTCTGTTGCATCACGGTAGTAAAATCTACCATGCATTTGAATACTGCATTTTCACCATTTATCGTATGCTAGAAGAAAAATGTGCTCTCTGTCGAGGTAATTGGAAAATGGTGACGGAAAAATGACTTGCGACAAGTATGTGGTTGCACAAAATTGTCGGTAAGCTTGTGGTCCTGGTTTGGTGCTAGTGGAGTCGGGCTGATTGAGTAGGGGAGAGTGTGTGACACTTGCAAGCAGAGTTGGATTGCAACAAGTGTAATGATTGAATGTTTTGCGTGGAATGAATAGGTTTGCAAGAATTGACCAAATCCTGAAATTGGTTGCGCATCGTGGATGGATTTTATGCTTCTTATTACTGATATCGGCACTAACTAATTTTGGCGCAACGGCGTTCTTTGTCGTTTTTTGTAGGAGCGTTGGTCATAGACGAGCAGCCCCACATCTTCATACACTGCCATTCAAACTATGGCAGCCCACATTTGGACCATTACACGGCCGCCAATGTTCCGTTCCATTGAGTGGCCCACCACGCCTCTCACGGAACGGCCCATTATTAACACAAAATTAGTCTAAGGCCCAATATGTGCTTAATTAGCAGTGTTTGCACACTAATCCACATGACTTAGCCACTAACACACAAACCATCCACAGTAATACATACTAGGGACATCTGAATAACTTGAGGAGATAGGAGAGGTATGGAGTAAAGACTTACACTAAGTTGGGGTCCAGCAGTGTAAGGGCGGGCACGGTGGGCCGAGTTTGACGGCGGTACTGCTCGCATGGTCAAAGCTGTGGGAGTCGCACCCCGGATCGGTTGAGCGAGCTAGACACAACGAGACGATAGATGAGAGACGTTGGGTTCGGTTCTGTGCCTAAAGCCCAAGCGGACAAGAAGGGCCACCGGAGAAGAGGAAGGGGATGAAGGCTCTTACCGTATGCTGTGGGTGGGTGGCCGCGAAGGGCATGGACGGGGGCGGTTGTTGGTGGCGGTGTCGGACGCGAAGGACGACGGACGACGTGGGTGGCGCGGCTTCACGGGCCGGTGATGAAGAAGAAGAGAGAGAAGAGTACTGTGAGTGAGTTTTGGGGCGGCTTCAAGGAGGCCCTCAAGGCCGCGAAACAACAACAGGAAAAGGGGAAGGGGACTTAAGCGGACTCCATGTACCGTGGCGGGGCAATGGCGGACGGTGGCGGTGACGGCGGCCGGCTCCAGGGGACGGTCCACAGCGAATGTTGGAACGGGCGGAAAGAGAGGAGAAGAGAGGTGACGAGAGGGAGAGAGAGACGTTCGGGACGGTGAGGGAGAGAGTTAGGAAAGAGAGTGGAGAAGTGGACGAATGAAGATGAGGAGGGAAGAAGATGATGGACACTGAGAGATTATATAGTAAGATATACTAAAGCAGAAATGGCAAGTGGATCGATGGGGATTTAGCCTAATCGATTCTTTGAAATGGTGTACCGTTTGACTATGATGGACTTGATTTCCTTGGAAATTGTTGCATGATTGATGTGATGATTGACATGACACTAGAGTGATGATGGATCGATTGATGTGACATCAATGATTTGGACTTGCCTCGATTTGCGTGCCACAATGCATCGATCGGTCGTCCCGCGACGGCGAACGGACAGATTTCGGGGCTGGGTTGGTGATCGGTCTATCGAAGCTACTCTCAAAAATTCTAATTAGTCTCATTCTAAGGTCTGAGCAATTTACCGGGGGCATTTCGGTGCATATTTTTTTTCCATTGCACGTCTTGCTTCGTCGACGGTCTTTGCACCGGGCTTGCGCTGCCCTTCAAGACGACATTTCTGAAATGGATCCATTTTTCTTGCGTTTATCTTACTGATGTCAACACATATTGCCCCCATCGTCGAATTGCATTGTTTTCGTGGTCAATGTCATTAGAAAATTGCAGCAGACTCTGCCTCAGTCCCAGGAACCAAACGGTTGACGGATTGATTGAGACAAATTCCCACAGTATAGCGTTCAACTTGACGGATTGGTCATCTCAGGGTAGCTAATCCTAGAGTGCCAAGTGAGCGCGACTAGAGTGCATTAACGAAGCATTTCCATTCATTTAGAAATGTGTACCGACAAATGGGCATCGAATTTTCAGACTGTCAGCGAAGGCCGTTAGGTACAGACCCAAAAGAAATACACACTATGGTCAAAAAGGCCCTACGGATTTGACTGACCTAGAAGTGCGAAGTCTGATAGACGGAGTAACACTCACCGAGGGTCTCGCCACTTCAGGTCGGTAGTCGGCCCACGGGTCGTCCTCTCCTATGGGGGTCCAGTCTCCAGTCACCTCGCCCAGTTCCTCTGTGGCCAATTCGGGACCTCCTTCGGCCTGGGAGGCAGCTCTGCCAACGGGTCAGGGGTCCACCACCTCTGCTCTCCATAAGCAGCAGAGTGGAGAAAGTCCAAGGTCATCCTCCATATGCACGGGGGGCGTGCGAGAGGTCCTCAAAGCCAAACATGCCATCTCCTCATCAAGCCTCAAACCTATGGGGTACAAAAATGTGGGTCACCCCGATCTACCCCCGATTGTAGATCAGTCGTTTCGCTCCCAGAGGACAGCGTCCTCATCCACGTGCTGGGTAATCTCGGTCTCAATCTGCCAAGGGCAGTCCAAAAAGTATAGGGGGCTCGGCATCACTGGAGTCCTGGAGCTGAACAACAAGGCAACCATTGCCAGTGAGTCGGAGCTCAGCAAGCTCACCACTAAACCTAGCGTAGGATAGGGTATATAAGTGGGGTCGGTCCTATCCCATGGACTAAGGTTTCTGGTCCATCTGCCTCGGGTACTCTCACTCGTTCGGATACCACACCCTAGAGCAGGAGGAAACAGCTAGACTACACATGATATACATCATGCATATCATAAAATAATGGACAGGCAAATCGACAGGATAATGGCAGCACACACAAATGACCAAACTCGGATTGCAATCGGATGCCTGATTCAGACAAGAGACGTAAGCCATTTTGAATTCCAAGTTGGAGATCACGTCTTTCTGGAAAGTGTCGCCAGATGCGAGGGATAATCGCGGGTTGGCAAGAAAGGGAAGTGAGTCCCAGATTCGTTGGGCCATTCCGAGATTTTGGAGAAGATCGGGACACTGGCTTATCGTATGGCACTGCCGCCGAGCTTGTCGCAGATTCACAAGTGTGTTTCATGTGTCCGATGTTGAGGAAGTAGAGCCAGATCCTGGCCAAATATCAGATCATGAAGTCATTGAGATGGATGAACCGCGTACTCTTACGTGGAAAACAAGGCCAGTCAAGGATGAAGATTCCGTTATTTAAGGAGCAAGTGCTCAGGAACCAAGACGCATTCCATGTCAAGGT
>JAGVVM010016344.1:0-20716 GCA_019149425.1 Psidium friedrichsthalianum | reverse complement strand
ATAAAATTGGAATTTCTAAAAGATAGAATAAAAAAATTTGAAAAGGATATAAAAGGAAGTATGAAAAGAGAGGAAGAAAGATGTAATAGAGAGAGGAATATTTTTCCTCTTGTTGAAGGGGTTTCTTTGTGTTAGTGGTGAAAAATGTTTTCCTAAACTAACGTATTTTTTCACAACTACATGGCCAAATAAAAGCCAGAAAATAGTTTTCTGGAAGTTTGTTTTTTTCTGGCGACACCAAACAGAGCTTCGTGTTAATTACATCTTTACTGGTTTCAAGTTGAAATATAGCACTATACTAGTACTTTGAGAACTTCTTGTTCGGGTTAAAAAGTCAGTTCTATATTTATAGTAAAAGCACTACTTTTGAGTGAAAAGTGGACCACCGTAGGGCCCCGGATGATAATCTCCCTATGTTGGTAGAAGTTCAAAGGGCATTTTTGCATGATCGCCACGGACCCTCATGCACATATTTTCGTTAGCAATATCTTCCTACACCTGTATATATACTCTGTTCATTTCGCTTTCCTCGTTCCATAACCCATTTTCTTGTTGGTTGCATCGCCATCATATCACGACTAGATTGCCAATCGAGAGATAGCAATCCGAGTCTTCTCCGGCCGACGCAAGTGCCAAAAAAAAAAAAGAAGAGGAAAAAAGCATGCTGCTACTTACCATTTTCACCCATAAAATATTTACTCCTTGTTTGCCGAGAAGTTACTGAGGTGCAATCTTTGTTTCACGTAGCTTACTAGTTCGAATATCAAAAGTTGACTAACGAGGCGAGAGAGTTTCTAATTACTGGTTGTTAAGTTACTCTATGTCTTGAAACAAAATTAATATTATAAATGGAGAGGTATAGCGTTACTATCGTGCTTCAATCGAGCCATAGACCCTTTTCGTACATAAGGTAAGTAAGTAATAGAGGGATAAGAGAAGTTAGCATAATTGCTTGATATTTCCGTGGCAACTAAACATTTAGATGAAAACTTGCTCGCAGTAGGAAAAGTTAGGTGACGATTAGTAGCAAATACTTATTGCCCTTCAGTGCCTTTTCGACGCATCACGGTTACAAACGACTCCATATTCTCTTTTCACTTGAATCACCAAATTCAAGGATAGCTCTTATTGCATCGACCGGCGATCGCTCACGTTCTCGAACCCAACATTGCGCGGGTGCCACTCAGGCCTGATTTTGCTTTTACTTCCGCATGCTTCGTGTCCATTTCGACGGATTGGGTCAAATGACTAACGACGTGACTCACAACACCTTAACGATCTCAACGCCATCAAACTTAGTGTGCGTGTCGAACCGAGCATTGAGTTCGATCAGCCTTTGGTTTGCTTGCGATGCTTCACTCGGATTTCAAGCTCTCAAATCGGAATCATTTGCGTCACTTCTTAACCATATTATAGGAAAATTTTCCAAAAAGTCCTAAACAATTTAATTCATTAAATTGTAATTATGAAAATGATCATGAACAGTCCTCTCCACAGTAACGTGGACCTCTAGTTGCGTCTTAAGGCGTCCAGTTTGTGGGCCGACCGGTTCAAATGTCTGATGATGCCGACAGTCACATTTTGCGGCATTTGTCCGTAGAGCTTTTCTCCTTTTCTTCCGTCTCTCTTTCTTTAAAAGGAATGCATTCGTTTTCTTTTGTACGTGCACTGGTCCTGTATTTCTCAGTACGGAACATTGTACTCTCTAAAAATCAATTATATGCACGTTGCTAGATTCACTTTCTTGTGCGCATTTTTTTTGTCACGTTAAATACAACTATTCGTGTGCATTACTTATCCCCGTACAACATCATAATTAGTTAATACAAACTTATTCGCCGTACAACCTCAGAATTAGTTAACAAATTTAATTGGGCGATTGGAAAGCCGGTGTTCTCATCTAATTTTCTAGGTCGTATGACACGGGGACTGAGAATGCAAGACTAGCGACGAGTAAGCCGCTGGAGAGATGTTTTGAGGCAATGAAAGTATCCAGTAACGCACATTTTCGTTTACGCATCAATTTTTTTGCTCTTCGCTCGTCGATCCCCCCGGATTCTACAAGGCGCTTACGAGACGCTATATCATAAAACATTAGCGGCGTCTCGGCCAGAATTGGAAAGGATTGGGGGTAGCGATAATCACACAGCCTTAACATATGTTACAGTACATATTCATCAACTTAAAAACGTTTGTTTAAAATATGTAGGAATAATGAGGAATGATGAGTCGTTTTCGCACTGTATAGCACGATTTAAAATTTTCAATGTTATTAGCCGCTCGGCCATCAGAGCCGCGCAACCTCGACACAACCTCACTCAGTAGAGTCGGGCTAGTCACCAGGAAATCTCCTATCTTGAGCTCAGTCAGCTCCACAAGATTGCTACGGGCAAATCGAGGTCTACAAAAGCCTTCGACTTGTCACCTTACCCTCGAAGGGCGGACCTCAAATCGGCTGGCTTCGGGGGGGGGGGGGGGACAGGTAGTGTGGCCTCGACTTGGAGCTGCGCAACCCCCATTAGAGGCGCTTGAGGGAGAAAGTAGACGGGATGGCGTTCGAGCAGAACACGACCGCATCGCGTTGGCAGAGTCAAGTGTGGACATCATCGGCAAACATGACGACGACGACGGTGGTGACAGAGGTCCTGTAGAAGCTGACGCAGAGATGGGGGGCAAGATGCAAGGAGTATCAGACGAGGAAAACATAGGATTAGAATACCATAATAAATAACGTTTTTTTTTATTTTTTTTAAGTTAAGGTTGCTTGATATATAACTACACACCAAGATTTCATATATTCTGATTGAAAGAGCAAAATTGGAATTCCAAAAGAAAGTCCCAGTTTTTCCACCATATTCCCAACTTTTCACGTGACCTTGTACCCCCTCCCCCATAAACTCTGAGCTACCAAGCCATGCAAATGAACCCTGACACACTTCCCCCACTTCTCTCACCTCCGCCCTCCCCCACAATGCCCATAGCACACCCTCTCCCAGTCCCCCTCCTACCTCCTCTCCTCCCTGCCCCTCCTCCAGCACGCCGACCGCCGCCACACGACCCGCCCTTCGACTGCCCTCCTCCCCTCCGACGTCCTGCCGTTCCCCTCCTCTCTTCAAGTTCCCCGCCGACCTCGACAACAAGCTCCTCTTCCCCCTCAACGAGGCGCTTCGACTTCTAGCCAATTGTCATAGGGCGTCAGGGCGCCAAGCCGCTCGTCCGCTTCGTCCTCCTGGGCTCCGCCTCCTCGGCTATGCCCTCGCCCCCGGTCCCCCTCGCTGCGGCACGGAGCTGGTTCGAGCCGAGCGAGGGGTGCCTTTTGTTTGGGTGGTAGCGACAGGTGAGCCCGGAGGCACGGAGCCCTGGAGGTCGAATTCGCCCCATATGCGTACGACGCGGCCTTGGGCGCACTTGACGCACCTGCCATTGCCAGGAAGTCGAATGCGCTCGTTAGGGTGAGAGGAGCTCTTTGTTGTCGGAGGTCGCGTGGGGATTGAAGGAGATGAGGGGGCCGGACGGCGTCGGAGGTGAGGAGGGAGTCGAAGGGCGGGTCGGTGGCGGCGGCGGCGGCGTGGAGGAGGGCTGGGAGGAGAGGAGAGGAGTGAGTGGGAGAGGGTGGCTATGGGCAATTGTGGGGAGGAAGGTGCGAGAGTAACGTTGGGGAGGTGTGTCATGTCATTTGCTGGCTGGAAGCTCGAGTTATGGGGGAGGGGGAAGGCTCTCACAGTGAAAGTTGGGAATATGGTGGAAAAATGGACTTTCTTTTCGAATCCAATTTTGGCTCTTTCGAATCAGAATTATATACTTTTATTTTACATC
Source organism: Psidium friedrichsthalianum (assembly GCA_019149425.1). Classification (NCBI taxonomy): domain Eukaryota; kingdom Viridiplantae; phylum Streptophyta; class Magnoliopsida; order Myrtales; family Myrtaceae; genus Psidium; species Psidium friedrichsthalianum. The sequence goes on along the minus strand of JAGVVM010016344.1, from coordinate 16,900 downwards.
GAGCAACCTTAACTTAACACACTAAAAAGCACGTTATTTATTATGGTATTCCGATTTCCGATGTTTTTCCTCATTCTTTCTCTTGCTCTGCATCTATGCGTCACCTCTGACAACCTGTCACCGACGTCCGTGTCGTCATGTTTGCCGTTGCTAGTCCACACTTGCCTCATTGCCCACCGATGGCGGTCGTGTTCGAGCCTTTATCCGCCATCCCCTATCTATTTTCTTCCCTCAAGTCGGCCTCTAATGGGGGTTGCAGCTCCATCTAGGCCACTATCTACCTTCGACGCCGCCGATTTTGAGGTCCGCCCTTGAGGATCTAAGGTGACAAAAGTGAAGGCTTTTGTGACCTCGTTTGCCGTCTCAATCTTGTTGGGGTAGGTTGACTGATCGAAAGAAGATGATTTCCTGGTGACTACCCGACTCTACTTGGTGAGGTTTGTCGAGGTTGCTGCGGCCTCTGATGGCCGAGTCTGGCTAATACATTGGAAGTTTTCAGATCGTGCAATACGTGCGACAACCGACTATCATCTTCTCCATTTTCCTAAATTTTTAAACAAACGGTTAATTGCTGACTATTACTAAAGATATGTTCAGGTGGTGTGGTTTTCTACCCAATTCCTTCCAATTCTAGGCCGACTGCCGCTAATGTTTTATGAATAGCGTCTCGTAAGCGCCTTTTAGCCGAGCGAGAGCAAAAATTGATGCTAAACTAAATGTGCGTACTGATACTTTCTGCCTCAAACACTTCGCCAGCGGCTTTACTCTTCGCTTAGTCATTCCATTCTCAGTGTCTCAGACTATAATTAGAGTGAAACACAGGCTTTCCAATCCGCCACAATTAAATTTGTTACTATTATGATGTTTCGTACGGGAATAAAGTTTGTTAACTAATTATAATGTTGTACGGGGAATAAAGTTATTGCCCACGACAAGTTCGTATTTAACGTGAAAAAATGCGCACAAGAAAGTGATCTAGCAGATGGCATATAATTGATTTTCGGTAAATGTTCCTGGTACGAGAAAATACAGACTACGGTGGCACGTACAAAAGTAGAACCTAATTGCATTTCCTTTTTAAAGAAAGAGAGACGGGAAGAAAGGGAGGAAAAAGCTCCTACGGTACAATGCCGCAAAATGTGACTTGCCTCATCAGACTATTTGAAACCGGTTCGGTCCCAAACTGGGACGCCATTAAGACGGCACAGAGTCCACGTTTACGGTGTGGAGTTGTACTGTTCATGACTCAATTTTCATATAATTAGAAAATTTTAAATAAATTTGTTTAGGACTTTTTGGAAAAGATATTCGCTCTAATACTGTGTTTAAGAAGTGACGCAATGATCCGATTTGACGAGCTTGAATCCGAGTGAAGCTCGGGAAGCAACCAAGAGCTGATCGACTCATGGTCGTGTTTCGACACGCACCTTAATTGATGCGCGTTGAGATCGTTAATGGTGTGAGTCACGTCGTTAGTCCATTTGACCCAATCCGCGAAATTGGACACGAAGCATGCGGAGTAAAAAGCAAATCAGGCCTGAATTGACCCCGTCGCAATGTTGGGTTCGAGACGTGATGCGACGCGTCGATCAATCGAGCTCTTCACATTGAATTTGTGATTTCAAGTGCATGATGAATATGGATTCGTGTAACAGTGATCGTGAAAGCTTTGAAGTCATAATTATTGCTACTATCGTCCCCGTACTTTTTCTACTTGGCGAGCAAGTTTTCATCTAAATTTAGTTTGCCACGGAAATATCAAGAACATTATCGCAACCTTTCTTTTTCCCTCTTACTTACTTCTTATACTGAAAGGCTCTTATGCCTTTCTATTAGCGATAACAATACGACTAACCGCTCCATTTTATTTATTAATTTTTTTTTCAAGACATCGATAACTTTTTAACAACCCTAATTAGAACACTCTCGCCTCGTATAAGCTTTGTGATATTGAAATGTACGCTACGTATAGAACAATATTAATACTCAGTAACTTCTCGAACAAAGTATAAATATTATATGGGAAAAAGTAAGTGAAGCATGCTTTTTCCTTCTTCTTTTTTTTTTTTTTTGGCACTTGTGCGCGGCGGAGAAAGATCGATTGCTCTCTCCTCGATTTGATCTAAGTCGTGATGGATGGGGAGCAACATACAACGAAAATGGGGTAATTGAAGAGAAGAAGAATGAACAGAGATTATACAGGTGTAGGAAGATATTGCTAACGTAACAATGGTCTGGTCCGTGGCGATCTGCAAATGGCCCTTTGGAAATTCCTCCAACATCGGGAGATTATCAATACCTGGGTCCATACACGTTGGCTCCTCCTTTTCTCATCTTCAAAGTAGTGATTTTTTACTATTATATACTAGTGACTTTTCCCGAACAAGAATTTTCTCAAAGTACTATGTAAGTGATATATTTCAATCTTGAACAAGTACCCAACGATGTATACCCGAGAGCTACTGTTTTGTGTCGCGAAACAACTTACCCCCCCCAGAAAACAATAATTTTTCTTGTGAATTTTTGGTCATTTAGTTTGTGAAAATAAGTTATGTATTGGAAAACTTTTTCACTCCAATAAAAGAAACCCTTCAAAATGAGGAAAAATATTTCCCCTTCTCATCTTTCTTCCACCTCTTTCATACTTCCTTTTTTTATCTTTCAAATTTTTTTTATTTATCTTTTAGAATTCAAATTTTTTTATTTTTAAATTTTGCTCTTTTTATGTTTTTCAAGTTTAATTTTTATTTCTTTCCTTTGTTTCTTTCTCTTCTCCTCCTTCCGCCACCAACCGCGATCCTCATCCTTGGAGCCCCTGGACTTGCTGAAACTAGAAAGGAAAAAACAATATAAAAAGAAAAAACATAATTAATTATAAAATTATTTAAAAAAATAAAAAAATGAAAGCAAAAACATAAAAACGAAAATTTTTAAAGGATTTCTGGAGGAAAATAAATCCTTTTTTGTCATACCAACAATAGAAATTATTTCTGATCTTTTCAAGTATTAGTACAACACCAAAAAATATTGTCATTTTCCTATAAATAACTTTCCGTAAAATGTATTTTTTGAAACCTAGCATTTTTAGTGAAACAAACAGAGTTCTAAAGTGACGTTTCATGTCATTTAGAAAACAAGGGAGCTAGGTACCTTTTCAAAATAGCTAGTGGTATAGATTACTCGTGTTGATTATTATTTCCCGTTAGAGAGAAGATAATTTTGAACTCCATGGAGTTCATCACTTTAAAAAGTCACTATATACTTTCTTCCGATGGAATTTAATTTAATTAGTAATTAGATGGTATGGCTAACAAAATTTAATATATCATGAATACTACTATTGTAAAATATTTGCGTCGGCAGAACGTACGGAGAAATAGAGAGAATTAAGAGAGAGAGCAAAATGAATACCAATACCCACTCCAAAAGACAGAATTTTATTTCAACTCTTGTGTACACATCCCAATGATCAAATATACTCTCCTATTTTATAGGGAATAAGGGTACTCTTACAATGAATGGAGAACGGTTTGGAAGAATGAATGATGCAAACGGTATAGATGAGGGATGTTTATGACCATAATGGTGTATTTAAGTAGAATGAATATAATGTGATATTCATTTATATATTTTTAACACTCCCCTTGAATATTCATTGTATTCATTATATTACGATTGTGCATTAATGATACTGCCTCATTTAAAACCTTAAGCCGGGAGAAAACCCAATGGATAAAACCGACAAAAAAAGGAAAAAGGTATCAGAGCACAATCTTATAATCGCTCCCTCATGGATCCATTATGATCTGCACATCGTTAAAAACCTTCTAACGCGAAAAGCCAGTGGGGACAAAACCATGGTGAAGGAAAAAAGAGCGTACAGCACGTTTACTCCCTCTCATTAGCACAATCTCTTTAGATCTTTCAATTTTTCGCAGCCCAATGTTTACGACTTACCTTCATCAAATGTGGTTAGTGGGCAATTCTTTAGTGAACTAGATCAGCTAGATTGTCTGATGAAGGAATTTGCACAACATTAATATCACCGTATTCTGTAGAGCATGCGTGAAAAGACTTTGGTGTAGATATGTTTCGTTTCCGATCGCCTTTGTGATATATTCCATCCTTTACTTGGTGGAGATACATACAATTATCTTCATATAATGTTCGTCGGGACATCTTTATCAAAGATCCAACCACATGCTCCTCGAATGTGGATGTCTAACAGATCTCAACCATACACATTCCCGACTTGCCTCATGAATGGCCAAAATCTCTGAAGATTAGACGATGTGGGCTGTAATATTTTGTTTATAGATCTCCAGGATATGGCTGTTCCTCCATACGTGAATAGATAACCTGTTTGAGATCGGACCATTATAGATCGGATAAAATTACCCGCATCAGCATACTCCAACTAATTCTCATTATTTGCGTGTAAGAATAGTATAAATCCCATATCTATTGTGGGCTTCGTAATATCTGACTTAGATGTTTGATCACATTCCATTCTTCTTGTCGGTGAAAGAACTATATCTTGCCATGAAGATTCACAGCAAATGTTATATCCGGTCTAGTATGACTAGCAGATACATTAGTGCTCAATAGGCACTAAATATGGTACTTCAGTACCGATTATTCTTCGTCATTCATTCTGGTCAGAAATGGGTCTTTATTTACATCAAGCAATCTCATACACAACCATTGGATTGCTCAAAGGTGTGCTTTATCCATATAGAATTTCTTTAATATCTTTTGATATATAGGGCAGATTGATGGATAAATCATACACTTTCCAAATGCTCAATCTGGGCAAACCAAGGCACAGAGCATTTGTTTTTTCCGAGATCTTCATCTCAATCCTTCTTCATGTATCTACCGTTTCAGAAAGCTCCATTGGTATAACTAATAATATTCGGATCATCACATATACTGCAATTATGACAAATTTTTGATCATATCTTTTATGAATCACATGCAAATATAGGAATCGTTTGATATCCTCTTCTTCAACAAATATTCACTGAGACGTTTATACCACATCGTCCATATTCTTTTTAATCCGATATAGGGATCTATATAATTTAACCGAATAAGTTCTCGGCTGATCTCTAGTTATATGCTTCTGCATTTTGAATCCTTCAGGAGTTCATGTAAATGTCAGCGTTGTCAAGAGATCCATACAAGTTATGGCTAACGACATCCTTTAATCTCATTTCCATTCTCACATGAAATTGTTAAGCGTTATTCAATACTAAAATTTTTAGAATCCCCTCTCTCAACAACTAACAAAAAAAAAACAAAAAAAAAAAACGTATGAGGTGAAAAGAAAGAGGGAAATCAAACAACTTTTAGATATCTGATAAGCTAACAATTCATGAGAAATTGGAAATGAGATTAATGGATGTCGTTACTGCATACTTGTATGGATCTCTTGACAACGACATTTACATGAAACTCCCTGAAGGATTCAAAATGCCAGAAGCATATATTCAGATCAGCGAGAACTTTATTCGGTTAAATTATATAGATCCCTATATGGATTAAAACAATATGGACGTATGTGGTATAAACGTCTCAGTGAATATTGTTGAAGAAGGGATATCAAAACGATCCTATATGTTCATGTGTATTCATTAAAAGATATGGATCAAAATTGTCATAATTGCAGTATATGTTGATGATCTGAATATTATTAGTACTACCAATGAGCTTCTTGAAACGGTAGATTACCTGAAGAAGGATTTGAGATGAAAGATCTCGGAAAACAAAGCTCTGCCTTGGTTTGCAGATTGAGCATTGGAAAGTGGTATATTATCCATCAATCTGCCTATATATCAAAGATATTAAAGAAATTCTATATGGATAAAGCACATCCTTTGAGCAATCCAATGGTTGTAAGATTGCTTGATGTAAATAAAGACCCATTTCGACCCCGAATGAATGACGAAGAACTAATCGGTCCTGAAGTACCATATCTTAGTGCTATTGGAGCACTAATGTATCTTGCTAGTCATACTAGACCTGATATAACATTTGCTGTGAATATATTGGCAAGATATAGTTCTTCACCGACAAGAAGACATTGAATGGGATCAAACATATATTCAGATATCTACGAGGCACAATAGATATGGGATATATACTATTCTTACACGCCAAAAATGGAATTAGTTGGGTATGCTGAGGCGGATATTATCCGATCTCTCATAATGGTCGATCTCAAACAGGTTATCTATTCACGTATGGAGGAACAGCCATATCCTGGAGATCTATGAAACAAACTATTACACGCCACATCGTCTAATCATGCAGAGATTTTGGCAATTCATGAGGCAAGTCGGGAATGTGTATGGTTGAGATCTGTTATACATCACATTCGAGGAGCATGTGGTTGATCTTTGATAAAGATGTCCCGACGACATTATATGAAGATAATACTGCATGTATCTCCCAATTAAAGGATGGATATATCAAAGGCGATCGAACGAAACATATATCACCAAAGTTCTTTTTCACGCATGATCTACAGAAAAACGGTGATATTAATGTGTGTGCAAATTCATTCATCAGACAATCTAGCTGATCTGTTCACTAAAGCATTGCCACTACCACATTTGAAAGGTTAGTACGTAACATTGGGCTGCGAAATTGAAAGATCTAAAGAGATGTGATAATGAGGGGGAGTAAACGTGCTGTACTCTTTTTTCCTTCACCATGGTTTTGTCCCACTGGGTTTTCCTGGTAAGGTTTTTAACGAGGCAGTCATCATAATGGATCCATAGAAGGAGAGATCATAAGATTTGTGCTCTGTACTCTTTTTCCTTTTTGTCCGGTTTTTATCCATTGGGTTTTTCCGGCTTAAGGTTTTAATGAGGCAGTATCATTCAATGCACAATCGTAATATAATGAATACAATGAATATTCAAGGGGAGTGTTATAAAATATATAAATGAATATTCATTATATTCATTCTACTTAATATACACATTATGGTCATACATCCCTTCATCTTCTTAACCGTTTGCATCCATTCATCTTCCTAACCGTTCCTCCATTCATTGTAAGATGTACCCCTATTCTCTCTATAAATAGGAGAGTATATTTGATCATTGGGATGTGTACACAAGAGTTGGAAATAAAATTCTCTCTTTTGGTCTGTTTGTGGTATTCATTTGCTCTCTCTTCTTAATCTCTCTATTCTCTCCGTTACGTTCTTGCGACGCAATATTTTACAATAGTAGGTATTTCAGTATATTAAATTTGTTAGCCATACCATCTAATTACTAATAAATTAAAGTTCCATGGAAAGTATATATTGACTTTTAAAGTTGATGAATTCTCCAGGATTCAAAATTATCTTCTCCTAAAGGGGAATTAATAATCAAACACGAGTAATTATACCACTAGCTATTTTGAAAGGTACATAGCTCCCTTTTTCTAAATGAAATGAAACGTCACTTTGACTCTGTTTGTTTCACTAAAAATGCTAGATTTTCAAAAAATATTTTCGGAAAGTTATTTTATAGGAAAATGACAATATTTTTTTGGTGTTTTACTAAACTATGAAAAAGATCCAGAAAATAATTTCTATGTTTGGTATGAAAAACGGATTTTATTTTCCTCCATGAACTCCTTTAAAAATTTTCGTTTTATGTTTTCTTTTCATTTTTTATTTTTTTAAAATTAATTTTATTAATTAATTATGTTTTTCTTTTTATATTTTTTTCCTTCTAGTTTCAGCAGTCGCAGGCGAGCTCAAGGATGAAGATCCGCGGTTGGTGGAGGAAGGAGGAAGAAGAAAAGAAACAAAGGAAAGAAAAAAAATTAAAATTAAAAAACATAAAAAAGAAAAATTTAAAAATAAAAATTTGAATTTCTAAAAGATAAATAAAAAAATTTGAAAGTAAAAAAGGAAGTATGAAAAGAGGAGGAAAGAAAGATGAGAAGAGGAAAATATTTTCCTCATTTTTGAAGGGTTTCTTTTTTATTGGTGAAAAATGTTTTCCTAAACTAACTTATTTTCACAAACTAAATGCCAAAAAAATCCAGAAAATATTTTTCTGAAGTTGTTTTCTGCGACACAAACAGAGCTTCGTGTAATTACATCTTTACTGGTTCAAGATTGAAATATAGCACTTACTAGTACTTTGAGAACTTCTTGTTCGGGTAAAAAGTCACTATATTTATAGTAAAATCACTACTTTTGAAGATGAAAAGGGGAGCCAACCTGTATGGGCCCAGGTATGATAATCTCCTATGTTGGTAGAATTTCAAAGGGCCATTTTTGCAGATCGCCACGGACCCTACCATTTTTCCGTTAGCAATATCTTCCTACACCTGTATATATCTCTGTCATTCTCTTCCTCTTCAATACCCCATTTTCGTTGTTGTTGCATCCCATCATCACGACTAGATTCCAATCGAGGAGAGAGCAATCCGATCTTTCTCCGGCCGACGCAAGTGCCAAAAAAAAAAAAAAGAAGAAGGAAAAAGCATGCTCACTTACTTTTCCCATATGAATATTTACTCTTGTGCGAAGAAGTTACTGAGTGCAATTACTTTGTTTATCGTAGCTTACTATTTCAATATCAAAAGTTACTAACGAGGCGAGGAGTTTCTAATTACTGGTTGTTAAAAGTTACTCGATGTCTTGAAAAAAAATTAATAATAAAATGGAGAGGTTAGCGTTACTTATCGCTAATAGAAGCATAGACGCCTTTTCAGTATAAGAAGTAAGTAATGAGGGATAAGAGAAGTTGCGATAATTGCTTGATATTTCCGTGCCAACTAAATTAGATGAAAAACTTGCTCGCCAAGTAGAAAAGTTAGGTGACGATAGTAGCAAATAATTATGCACTTCAAGCTTTCACGATCACGGTTACACGACTCCATATTCATCATTTCACTTGAATCACAATTCAATGTGAAGAGCTCTATTGATCGACGCGATCGCATCACGTCTCGAACCCAACATTGCGCGGGTCAATCAGGCCTGATTTGCTTTTTACTCCGCATGCTTCGTGTCCAATTTCGGACGGATTGGGTCAAATGACTAACGACGTGACTCACACCATTAACGATCTCAACGCCATCAATTACGTGTGCGTGTCGAACCGACCATTGAGTCGATCAGGCCTTGGTTTGCTTCGAGCTTCACTCGGATTCAAGCTCTCAAATCGGATCATTGCGTCACTTCTTAAACACAATATTAGAGGAAATTTTCCAAAAAGTCCTAAACCAATTTAATTTTAAAATTTTTAATTATGAAAATTGAGTCATGAACAGTCTCACAGTAACGTGGACTCTGTTCGTCTTAATGGCGTCCAGTTGTGGGCCGACCGGTTCAAATGTCTGATGATGCGAGTCACATTTTGCGGCATTGTCCGTAGAGCTTTTTCCTCCCTTTTCTTCCGTCTCTCTTTCTTTAAAAGGAAATGCAATTCGGTTCTTTGTACGTGCACTGTCTGTATTTCTCGTACGGAACATTTACCCGAAAATCAATTATATGCACTTGCTAGATTCACTTTTCTTGTGCGCATTTTTTTCACGTTAAATACTAACTTTCGTGGGCAATACTTTATTCCCCGTACAACATCATAATTAGTTAACAAACTTTATTCCCCGTACAACATCATAATTAGTTAACAAATTTAATTGGGCGATTGGAAAGCGGTGTTCTCACTCTAATTTCTAGTTCTAGACACTGAGAATGGAAGACTAGCGACGAGTAAAGCCGCTGGAGAAGTGTTTGAGGCAGAAAGTATCCAGTAACGCACATTTAGTTTAGCATCAATTTTTTTGCTCTCGCTCGGCTCAAAGGCGCTTACGAGACGCTATTCATAAAACATTAGCGGCAGTCGGCCAGAATTGGAAAGGATTGGGTAGCAAACACACACCTGAACATATTTAGTACATATTCAGCAACTTAAAAACGTTTGTTTAAAAATTTAGGAAAATGGAGGAAGATGAAGTCGGTTGTCGCACTGTATGCACGATTAAGAAATTTCAATGTTATTAGCCAGCTCGGCCATCAGAGGCCGCGCAACCTCGACAAACCTCACCAAGTAGAGTCGGGCTAGTCACAGGAAATCATCTTCTTTTCGCTCAGTCAACCTCCAACAAGATTGAGACGGCAAATCGAGGTCACAAAAGCCTTCACTTGTCACCTTAGACCTCAAGGGCGGACCTCAAATCGGCGGCGTCGAAGGTAGTGTGGCCTCGACTTGGAGCTGCAACCCCCATTAGAGGCCGACTTGAGGGAGAAATAGATAGGGATGGCGATAGAGCCGAACACGACCGCATCGGTGGCAAGAGGCAAGTGTGGACATCAACGGCAAACATGACGACGACGACGGTGGTGACAGGTCTGTAGAGGTGACGCATAGATGCAGAGCAAGGAGAAAGAAGAGGAAAACATAGGAAATGGAATACCATAATAAATAACGTTTTTTTTTTTTTTTAAGTTAAGGTGCTTGATTTAAATAAAAGTTCATATATTCTGATTGAAAAGAGCAAAAATTGGAATTCAAAAGAAAGTCCCATTTTTCCACCATATTCCCAACTTTCACGTGACCTTTCCCCTCCCCCATAACTCGAGCTCCAAGCCCAGCAAATGACACTGACACACTCCCCCACTTCTCTCACCTCCTCCTCCCCACAATGCCCATAGCCACCCTCTCCCTCCTCCTCCTCCTCCTCCTCCTCCCGCCCTCCTCCGCCGCCGCCGCGCCGCCACCGACCCGCCCTTCGACTCCCTCCTCCCCTCCGACGCCGTCGCCCTCCTCTCCTTCAAGTCCACACGCCGACTCGACAACAAGCTCCTCTTCACCCTCAACGAGCGCTTCGACTTCTGCCAATGGCAGGGCGTCAAGTGCCGCCAAGGCCGCGTCGTCCGCTTCGTCCTCCAGGGCTCCGGCCTCCGCGGCTCCCTCGCCCCCGGCACCCTCGCTCGGCTCGACCAGCTCCGTGTCCTCAGCGAGGGTGCCGGGGGCGAGGGAGCCGCGGAGGCCGGAGCCCTGGAGGACGAAGCGGACGACGCGGCCTTGGGCGCACTTGACGCCCTGCCATTGGCAGAAGTCGAAGCGCTCGTTGAGGGTGAAGAGGAGCTTGCTTGTCGAGGTCGGCGTGGGACTTGAAGGAGAGGAGGGCGACGGCGTCGGAGGGGAGGAGGGAGTCGAAGGCGGGTCGGTGGCGGCGCGCGGCGGCGGAGGAGGGGCGGGAGGAGGAGGAGGAGGAGGAGGGGGAGAGGGTGGCTATGGGCATTGTGGGGAGGAGGAGGTGAGAGAAGTGGGGAGTGTGTCAGTGTCATTTGCTGGGCTTGGAGCTCGAGTTATGGGGGAGGGGAAAGGTCACGTGAAAGTTGGGAATATGGTGGAAAAATGGGACTTTCTTTTTGAATTCCAATTTTGCTCTTTTCAATCAGAATATATGAACTTTTATTTAAATCAAGCAACCTTAACTTAAAAAAAAAAAAAAACGTTATTTATTATGGTATTCCATTCCTATGTTTTCCTCTTTCTTTCTCCTTGCTCTGCATCTATGCGTCACCTCTACAGACCTGTCACCACCGTCGTCGTCGTCATGTTTGCCGTTGATGTCCACACTTGCCTCTTGCCCACGATGCGGTCGTGTTCGGCTCTATCGCCATCCCTATCTATTTCTCCCTCAAGTCGGCCTCTAATGGGGGTTGCAGCTCCAAGTCGAGGCCACACTACCTCGACGCCGCCGATTTGAGGTCGCCCTTGAGGTCTAAGGTGACAAGTGAAGGCTTTTGTGACCTCGATTTGCCGTCTCAATCTGTTGGAGGTTGACTGAGCGAAAAGAAGATGATTTCCTGTGACTAGCCCGACTCTACTTGGTGAGGTTTGTCGAGGTTGCGCGGCCTCTGATGGCCGAGCTGGCTAATAACATTGAAATTTCTTAATCGTGCATACAGTGCGACAACCGACTTCATCTTCCTCCATTTTCCTAAATTTTTAAACAAACGTTTTTAAAGTTGCTGAATATGTACTAAATATGTTCAGGTGTGTGTTTGCTACCCAATCCTTCCAATTCTGGCCGACTGCCGCTAATGTTTTATGAATAGCGTCTCGTAAGCGCCTTTGAGCCGAGCGAGAGCAAAAAAATTGATGCTAAACTAAATGTGCGTTACTGGATACTTTCTGCCTCAAACACTTCTCCAGCGGCTTTACTCGTCGCTAGTCTTCCATTCTCAGTGTCTAGAACTAGAAATTAGAGTGAGAACACCGGCTTTCCAATCGCCAATTAAATTTGTTAACTAATTATGATGTTGTACGGGGAATAAAGTTTGTTAACTAATTATGATGTTGTACGGGGAATAAAGTAATTGCCCACGAAAGTTAGTATTTAACGTGAAAAAAATGCGCACAAGAAAAGTGAATCTAGCAAGTGCATATAATTGATTTTTCGGGTAAATGTTCCGTACGAGAAATACAGACAGTGCACGTACAAAAGAACCGAATTGCATTTCCTTTTAAAGAAAGAGAGACGGAAGAAAAAGGGAGGAAAAAGCTCTACGGACAATGCCGCAAAATGTGACTCGGCATCATCAGACATTTGAACGGTCGGCCCACAACTGGACGCCATTAAGACGAACAGAGTCCACGTTACTGTGAGACTGTTCATGACTCAATTTTCATAATTAAAAATTTTAAAATTAAATTGGTTTAGGACTTTTTGGAAAATTTCCTCTAATATTGTGTTTAAGAAGTGACGCAATGATCCGATTTGAGAGCTTGAATCCGAGTGAAGCTCGAAGCAAACCAGGCCTGATCGACTCAATGGTCGTGTTCGACACGCACAACGTAATTGATGGCGTTGAGATCGTTAATGGTGTGAGTCACGTCGTAGTCAATTTGACCCAATCCGTCGAAATTGGACACGATAAGCATGCGGAGTAAAAAGCAAATCAGGCCTGATTGACCCGCGCAATGTTGGGTTCGAGACGTGATGCGATCGCGTCGATCAATAGAGCTCTTCACATTGAATTTGTGATTCAAGTGAAATGATGAATATGGAGTCGTGTAACCGTGATCGTGAAAGCTTGAAGTGCATAATTATTTGCTACTATCGTCACTAACTTTTCTACTTGGCGAGCAAGTTTTTCATCTAATTTAGTTGGCACGGAAATATCAAGCAATTATCGCAACTTCTCTTATCCCTCATTACTTACTTCTTATACTGAAAAGGCGTCTATGCTTCTATTAGCGATAAGTAACGCTAACCTCTCCATTTTATTATTAATTTTTTTTCAAGACATCGAGTAACTTTTAACAACCCGTAATTAGAAACTCTCGCCTCGTTAGTAACTTTTGATATTGAAATAGTAAGCTACGATAACAAAGTAATTGCACTCAGTAACTTCTTCGCAACAAGAGTAAATATTCATATGGGAAAAGTAAGTGAGCATGCTTTTTCCTTCTTCTTTTTTTTTTTTTGGCACTTGCGTCGGCCGGAGAAAGATCGGATTGCTCTCTCCTCGATTGGAATCTAGTCGTGATGATGGGATGCAACAACAACGAAAATGGGGTATGAAAGAGGAAGAGAATGAACAGAGATATATACAGGTGTAGGAAGATATTGCTAACGGAAAAATGGTAGGGTCCGTGGCGATCTGCAAAAATGGCCCTTTGAAATTCTACCAACATAGGGAGATTCATACCTGGGCCCATACAGGTTGGCTCCCCTTTTTCTTCAAAAGTAGTGATTTTACTATAAATATAGTGACTTTTCCCGAACAAGAAGTTCTCAAAGTACTAGTAAGTGCTATATTTCAATCTTGAACCAGTAAAGATGTAATTACACGAAGCTCTGTTTGTGTCGCAGAAAACAACTTCCAGAAAAATATTTTCTGGATTTTTTTGGCATTTAGTTTGTGAAAAATAAGTTAGTTTAGGAAAACATTTTTCACCAATAAAAAAGAAAACCTTCAAAAATGAGGAAAAATATTTTCCTCTCTCATCTTTCTTTCCTCCTCTTTCATACTTCCTTTTTTTACTTTTTCAAATTTTTTTATTTATCTTTTAGAAATTCAAATTTTTTATTTTTAAATTTTTCTCTTTTTATGTTTTTTTAATTTTAATTTTTTTCTTTCCTTTGTTTCTTTTCTTCTTCCTCCTTCCTCCACCCAACCGCGGATCTTCATCCTTGAGCTCGCCTGCGACTTGCTGAAACTAGAAGGAAAAAAAAATATAAAAAGAAAAACATAATTAATTAATAAAATTAATTTTAAAAAAATAAAAAAATGAAAAGAAAAAAAACATAAAAACGAAAATTTTTAAAAAGGAGTTCATGGAGGAAAATAAAATCCGTTTTTCATACCAAACAATAGAAATTATTTCTGGATCTTTTTCATAGTTTAGTAAAAACACCCAAAAAAATATTGTCATTTCCTATTAAAATAACTTTCGAAAATATTTTTTGAAAATCTAGCATTTTTAGTGAAACAAACAGAGTCAAAGTGACGTTTCATTTCATTTAGAAAAAGGGAGCTATGTACCTTTCAAAATAGCTAGTGTATAATTACTCGTGTTGTTGATTATTAATTCCCTTTAGGAGAGAGATAATTTTGAATCCATGGAGAATTCATCAACTTTAAAAGTCAATATATACTTTCCATGGAACTTTAATTAATTAGTAATTAGATGGATGGCTAACAAATTTATATACTGAAATACCTACTATTGTAAAATATTGCGTCGCAAGAACGTAACGGAGAGAATAGAGAGATTAAGAAGAGAGAGCAAATGAATACCAAACAAGACCAAAAGAGAGAATTTTATTTCCAACTCTTGTGTACACATCCAATGATCAAAATACTCTCCTATTTATAGGAGAATAGGGGTACATCTTACAATGAATGGAGGAACGGTTAGGAAGATGAATGGATGCAAACGGTTAAGAAGATGAAGGGATGTATGACCATAATGTGTATATTAAGTAGAATGAATATAATGAATATTCATTTATATATTTTTAACACTCCCCCTTGAATATTCATTGTATTCATTATATTACGATTGTGCATTGAATGATACTGCCTCATTAAAACCTTAAGCCGGAAAAAACCCAATGGGATAAAAACCGGACAAAAAGGAAAAAGAGTACAGAGCACAAATCTTATGATCTCTCCCTTCTATGGATCCATTATGATGCTGCCTCGTTAAAAACCTTACCAGGAAAACCCAGTGGGACAAAACCATGGTGAAGGAAAAAAGAGTACAGCACGTTTACTCCCCCTCATTATCACATCTCTTTAGATCTTTCAATTTTCGCAGCCCAATGTTACGTACTAACCTTTCAAATGTGGTAGTGGGCAATGCTTTAGTGAACAGATCAGCTAGATTGTCTGATGAATGAATTTGCACAACATTAATATCACCGTTTTTCTGTAGATCATGCGTGAAAAAGAACTTTGGTGATATATGTTTCGTTCGATCGCCTTTGATATATCCATCCTTTAATTGGGAGATACATGCAGTATTATCTTCATATATGTCGTCGGGACATCTTATCAAAGATCAAACCACATGCTCCTCGAATGTGATGTATAACAGATCTCAACCATACACATTCCCGACTTGCCTCATGAATTGCCAAAATCTCTGCATGATTAGACGATGTGGCTGTAATAGTTTGTTTCATAGATCTCCAGGATATGGCTGTTCCTCCATACGTGAATAGATAACCTGTTTGAGATCGACCCCCCCCAGCATACCCAACTAATTCCATTTTTGGCGTGTAGAATAGTATAATCCCATATCTTTGTTCGTAGATAGTTTTATCCATTCCAATGTCTTCTTGTCGGTGAAGAACTATATCTTGAGGTCTAGTATGATAGTTCTTCGTCTTCATTCGGGGTCGAAATAGATCTTTATTTTTCTCTTTATCCATATAGAATTTCTTTAATATCTTTGATATATAGGCAGATTGATGGATAATATACCACTTTCCAAATGCTCATCTGCAAACCAAGGCAGAGCTTTGTTTTCCGAGATGATCGGATATAAATATCCCGCATCAGCATACCCAACTAATTCCATTTTTGGCGTGTTTAAGAATAGTATAATCCCATATCTATTGTGCCTCGTAGATATCTGAATGAGACGTTTGATACCCATTCCAATGTCTTCTTGTCGGGAAAGAACTATATCTTGCCAATAAAGTTCACAGCAAATGTTATATCAGGTCTAGTAGGGACTAGCAAGATACATTAGTGCTCAATAGCACTAAGAATGGTACCACAGACCCCCGATTAGTTCTTCGTCATTCATTCGGGTCGAAATGGGTCTTTATTTACATCAAGCAATCTTAAAACCATTGGATTGCTCAAAAGGATGTGCTTTCTATCATATAGAATTTCTTTAATAGCTTTGATATATAGGCAGATTGATGGATAAAATATACCCACTTTCCAATGCTCAATCTGCAAACCAAGGCAGGCTTTGTTTTCCGAGATCTTTCATCTCAAATCCCTTCTTCAGGTATAATCACCGTTTCAGAAAGCTCATTGGTTAGTACTAATAATATTCAGATCATCAACATATACTGCAATTATGACAAATTTTGATCCATATCTTTTAATGAAATACACATGAACACTTATAGGATCGTTTTGATATCCCTTCTTCAACAAATATCACTGAGACGTTTATACCACATACGTCCATATTGTTTTAATCCATATAGGGATCTATATAATTTAACCGAATAAAGTTACGCTGATCTGAATTATATGCTTCTGGCATTTTGAATACTCAGGGAGTTTCATGTAAATGTCGTTGTCAAGAGATCCATACAAGTATGCAGTACGACATCATTAATTCATTTCCAAATTCTCATGAATTGTTAAGACTTATCAGATATCTACAAGTGGTTG